>JADDOH010017163.1:0-22529 GCA_016648135.1 Agrypnia vestita | reverse complement strand
TTGTTTATAAATATTTGATATTTTATTACAGTTACAATTACTATGCGAGTAGCGTTGATTTAGACACTAAACCAAAAAACATTAATATAATAATAATAAGTTTTTTATTCATTTTTTTTGGTCTTGTGTTACACCTCGCTAGTAAAGTATAACATAAGACTTTTAATTCATAATTTGTTACGTATTTTTTTTCAGACAATAAGGATTTGATTTAAGTTAATTAATAAACGTTTAAAATATATATATATATATTTTTTTTTTATGTTATCACAAATTAATGTAACATATTTTTTATAAGCTTATAATGCCCCACTTGGTGAAACCTGTTCTGGGGTAGTTATAATTAACAAATCACTGTAATAACAATATTATTGAAGAACAATATAAAAGAAAAATCTATACATATATAATCATTCTATATAACAATTATATATAAACAATAAAATATTTATATAAAATAAAATATTCATATAAAATAAAAGTAGTTTTAATCATAACTTTCATGCCTTATACCAATATCATTATAATAAATAGAATGGGATAAATATGTCCCCGACGGCGGTTCTAGGTGGGTCTTCTAAATCTTCGGCGCTTCTAGTGTTAAGAACTCCTTTAAAAGTTTTAATCTTTTTCTTAATTTTTTACATAATACAAAACTATTTACAAAATACCAGCCTATTGGACGAACCCCTACCCAAAATCAAACGGGTTAATAAATTAAATGTGTTCTAATCAATGATGGGATAAGCGCGAAACTTTATATTAATAATTATGGTTACTGCACTTTTTTAGGTATCATCGAATTCTTCCGAAATACAAGATTATTTATTACATGGGTCGGACTCAGAATACACTGATTACTAAAAACCTAAAGTAACACTTAATATTACCCGTAAAAAATTACGGTACTTTTACACGTTGGTTCCAAAAGAATAATAATAATAACAATAGTAAAAGTTTTTATAAAATAAGTTTCGGACGTTACAGGAAGCTACGGACAGACAGACAGACAAGGAAACTACTATTATTGGGATTGCCATTGCTCTTTTATTTTTAATTTTGATGTAATTTGATATAAATAATAATTTTAAATAAATCACTATTATAATAAATCAAGTATACCTAATCCACATTCACACAACTTTGCATAAAAGCTGGACTATTGTTGAGACTCCTAACAGGACCATCCTCCAATATTTGATTAATCCGGTCATGCCACGTCGTCATATATTTTTCTTTCCCCGTTCATTCGCCCTACATGCCTAAACCACCTGAGCACCTGCAGTCAGCCTCCTCACCATATCTTTCTCAGTATCCTCTATTCTTTGGAACACACTTCCTAAATACACAAACGCATCTACTTGCCCCTAACATTCATTGCCTACTATTTGTTCACACGTGGTCTTACTTTCCTCCCTTTCAAACACTATTGCTTTTGACTTGTTTACATTCATAATAAGGTCACTTTGCTTGCTTACGTCATACACCCTGCTTACTAAATGCTGTAAGTCTTTTTCGCTATTTTCCATTAATACTATATCATCCGCGTACTGTTTGACCCCAAAATTAAATAAATAAATAGATTGCCCGAAACCATTCTCAGTTGAGAGCCGCTGGAATAGAAAAATTCTAATAAAAACATTACACAAAGGATTCCGTCTTCACCTTATATTGATGTTTTCAGGCAACAAAATTTATTCTTCAATAATAATGCTAATTATGGCCACATGCACATGAGTGCGAATGTTGTCAAAATTTCCTAATTGCTATTTTGTAAATTCCTGCCACCGATAACGGGTCGCATTAGGCATGCTCATTAGACGCAAACCATTGTCACTCTGGTTTTTCCCAATGTTTCAAATATTTCCTAGCCCATTGCTAAAACATCCTTTTGTTTCAAAATAGTATCCATTACCAAACTGAAAATAGTTTTGTTTTGAAACAACATTAAAAAGCCTATTTAAATCTGGATTCAAGTCTTTTATTAAGAATTGATTAATTCATTAAGAAAAGTTTTTGTTTTTCTCCTGCAGTCTTATAATATTAACGCTACCTCTTGTGTTGTAAGGCAATGGATCATAAGAAGTGAAAAGGCATCATCCAGAAGACTAAATATATAAAGAGTAAATATCAAAAGAAAATCTTTTTTACATGCTATTATTTAACTTTTTTTGTCTATTGTTTGTTGTGGTGGAATCTTGTAATTGATTTATCACTAACTTCCCGACTAGCTAGAGCTCTGAAACTTTCAACATTTACGTAAAGTAGATAACTATACATTATTTTCCACATTATTTCGATTAAAATTAACATGGGTTTCCGCATGGGTGATGTTAAAAAATCGATTACGAATTATGCAAAAGATTTTTTTTTTATTTCCTTGTTTTAGTTTCATTCTGTTATTAATAAGTATTTTGGCAATAATCCATGACTAATTTTAAATATTTGTATGAAAACATTATATTTTATTCTCTGATTCTAAATTAAGTTCATTAAACATCTTTATTTTTTTATTGCATTTAAATATAATAAACATTTCTATGTTACGTAATATTTGTTTTTTTTTCGTGTAGCATCAATATTTTTCCTATTCTCAAACAAAGCCAAAAGCTTGTGCTATAAAAATAGTGTAACGATATTGGCCTATTCAAATAGACATTGCTGAAAAATTATACGAAAATATCTATCTGCTAAAGTTTATAATAAAGAGAAGCTTCACAACCCGTTTAATATTCTGTGATTATATGTTTGCCGAGTAAGTAGGTGCGGACAAGCTTTATTGTTCGTGAAACGTAGAGGTATGCCGCGCGTGTGACGCGTGCTTTACCTTTATCTTAACTGAATCGGACGAATCACAAGACGCGGCCGTTAGCCAATGAAACGCGTCCTGAGATGTTGGACTTTGACTTTTACACGTAAGTTGGAATCAAAAATGGCGAGAGATAGGGACTAGTTTTTAGCGATACAAATTGGAGAGCGGCACTAGAGTTTTCAGCCTGGAGGTCGGCCGAGGCCTTGTCGAAGAGAGTCCGAAATAAGGAAGATAATTTAACTGGACCGAGGAAAAAGCCGGAGGTTGATAATAATTCAAAGGAGAATTGGAACAGTGAACAGATAAGCATTTCCAATATTATTTATTTCTATTGCCTTTTATGTGTATTATAATTGTAACCTTATATTACTATGCGCTCATCAGATTTAATATATGATAATTCGTAGTTTTGCGGCTGTGATAATCAAGGCGGGCAGAATCTTTAGCGTATGCCGTTAACTTGGCAACGATTGTATTGTTCTTATATTACAGTATTTTAACCCCGGTGGTATTATAGTTATGGCGGTACAATGTAAGGGAGTTTTGCTACTAGCGTTTATTCCTCGGCTGCGCCGCATATAATTGGCTTTTAGGCCGACTCCGGACGTGGACGATATCGGCTATCTCTCATATAGGCGAAACTGTAGAATTCTGGAACGGTTTCTAGAAGGGCCAAAGTAATTTCGGAAATATGTTTTATGTCTCTGGCATTTCGTCTATAAGTGTTCGAAGATTGTACGTGAATTTCGAGTCGATAACGGTTAGGCGATCTATCATCTTTAGTAAATAAATACGTTATGTTATTTACGAGTACGGATTAGTT
Source organism: Agrypnia vestita (assembly GCA_016648135.1). Taxonomy (NCBI): domain Eukaryota; kingdom Metazoa; phylum Arthropoda; class Insecta; order Trichoptera; family Phryganeidae; genus Agrypnia; species Agrypnia vestita. Next base: position 18,894 of record JADDOH010017163.1, on the reverse strand, counting down.
ACGTGCGTTTGTTATTTCCATAGTTAGGTAAGAATTCGTTCTATATTAGTCTAGTCGCGTTAATAAGAATACGAATCTCACCACATATCAAAAGAATTTTGGATAGCTACGGACACAACGGAGGAGGAATTTTCCTAACCACTAGATAGATCACGTCTGGCCAATTTTGAAAATATAAATTCTTAACAAAAAAATAATAATATTAGCTTTCATGTAAATATACTTCCGAAGTTCTAAGTTCGACTTAAGTTTTTATCTAGTAGCTTAAAGCATAAAGTGTGTGCTTAAAAGTCACAAAAGTTGTAATAAAGCTCGATTCGGTAGCTTAAAGTCTCAAGCTTTGGGCTTTTCGTAAAACTTATATTATTAAACTTTATAGTTAGGTATTTAGCTTTAGGTAGTCAGGCAGGTTAAGTTCAGGGCTCGAACCACCGACCACCAGATCACTAGGCGAACGTCATGACCACTACACCAACATTAGCATTCCTTCGTTACTTTTAAATAAAATGCTGGAACAATAAAATCAATGTGCGGAAGAATCATTGTATTATATATCAATACACTTACATTATTAGATACAGAGTTTCTAATTATTCAAAGTATGGATATCCACCGGCAGACTCTATTTTTTTTTTTTTTATTCATCTTTACAGTTTACTCAAACGACATTTCTTGCCCAAACTACGATCTGAGATATATCGGTGTGTGGCATTCTAAGGGTTAATGACTAACGTTGCAGAGATGGATGGCAAATTCTAACTTTACTGCTAATTGTCAATTTTATCCGGAATTATTTTTCATTACTACAGGAAATGCTTAATTACCTGAATAAGTCATGTAAATCATCCCTTAACCAAATGCAATACCACGAAATTTTGAAATTTCAATTCATTGCCGGGATTTTGTTAATTTAGTGAATATATAAAGCCTTTTTAGAGATCTAAAGCAGCCTTTATTCAATTATTTTACATTTATTGATACAACTAGCTGTAAAAAAATTACAGTACATTGGTTCGCGTTTTTGCTAAGCCCTAGTATACATTTATACTATCTTTTTGGCGGAACAGAATATAGAAAGAAATGCTGAGATGGTTTGGTCGTGTAGAACGTATAAGCGAGGAAAGGATGGTTAAGAAAATATATGGGGCGAATGTTGAAGGTAACAGGAATAGAGGGCATCCGCGAAAGACCAGGCATGATCAAATACTACATATATTGGAGGATGGACCTGTTAAAAGCCACAACAACCGTAGAGCTTGCATGAGAAGATGTATGAATATGAAATGGCGTGATGGTTTGGCGGTCCACGGACAGGCGGGCGTAGCAATTTGTGTGAAGCGGCCGGTTCGGGTTTGGTGGCCCCGGGGTTCAAGCCCTATCTCCGGCCGTTTAATTTCATTTTCTTAGCTGTGAATTCGAACGAAATTACGGACGTTACATGAAGTTACGGGAACAGGCAGACAGATAGTACGGACAGACATACAACGAAATTATTATGTTTGATGATATCATACATGCACATAAAGGTTTTAGTTCACAAAATCGTGTACCAATAACATGTTGAAGAAATATTTCAATACGTAAGATAGTTAATAATTTGTATGTTCATAGAATATCATAATAATAAAATATATTATTTATATAGACGATGTTGGTGGTGTACGTTAGAATATTTTTTTATGGGAATAAGATTTTCTAATTAGGGCGATCGTCTGGCAAAGTAGGCAAATCTCACCATATTTTCTCATATCTTCTCTTGAGTTTAACACATTATGGTATGGAAAGGTATCATATTAAAATTGATTCATCAGTTTCCATATACATATTTGAAATACTGTCATCTTCTCAAAATGACACAAATTAAATTATTTAATCAATTAATAGATTACTTAACCTACGATGTTCACAAAATGAAGAAAATTGCTCCACTATGTGGGCCTTCTGTGACTATATGGACTCGTGAGATTTATTTTTTTCAATAATATTATAAAGTAAATTAATTTTAAAAACTTTTATCTTAAATCAATCAAATTTTATGCTTTTTAAAGAACACTGCTTTTAAAAAATATTTTATTTTTGTGGTTTATTCAATCCTCTTTACATAGTGTCATTATTAAAATAAAATATCTTAGGAATAAAATTTTTAAAGACGGTATATTACGCTTTAGTTCAGTCAGTTTTACAATATGGTATTATCTCATGTGGTAGTGCATTCAAAACAACATTCAAATCTTTAGAAGTTGCCCAGAAATTGATTATAAAGATAATTATTAAAAAAACCCAACGATTATCCGACAATAGACCTCTTTAATAAATTTAATAAAGTCTCTTTAATAAAGTCCTCACTTTATAAAATATCTACAAGCAAAATTGCATATTTCAACTATATAAAGGTTTTCATAGTGATAACGAGCTGACCCAAAGAGTATCAAGTAGCAGAAATGTAACACTTGGTAAATGACATCTCTATGATGTACCACTGCTCAGCATCACTACACATTCAGCGGAGAGAAATGGTTTAATGAATTGCCTGTTGAATTGAGGACTGAGGATAATTATGAGGCATTTAAAAAATGTGAAAAAATACCTTCATAAATAATTAAATTTTTATTTTATTATATATGTACCTATTACTTACTTAAAATTATATATTACTTACTTGTTATTATATATATGTACCTATTATTTACTAATTATAACTAAATTGTCTATACATACAAAATGATGAATATGTACATTATCATTTTATTATCTGTAAATGTAAAATGTAATAAAAAAGATACTCCTCTTCTACACACGAGTCTATGTCACTCATGTAGAAGAGAAAAATAAAATACATGTAACTAGCGCTATTTTGTAAAAAAAAAAGTATTTGTTAAAAATTTAAAAATAAAAAAATAAAATATAAAAAAAAATCCCACAGACTCTGAATAGTATGATAACAATAGTGATAGGAATATTAACAAATATGCTTATATTTTAATTCGATTTGTTTCATGTGAGTTCTAGTTAAGAACAGCTTATTTCAGAATGCTGACTGCAAACTCCTGATTAATGTGTTGTATATACTATTTACAAGCTTTTATTTAATTCTAAAGTGACTCGTCTGGATAGCGCGTAAAGGACAGTACAAAGTTGAGCGTGAAGCGATCTATGAATCATCGTATTATATTGAATTAGGCTTCGGGTACGATACGAGCGGCAAGCGGCAGAGCGTCAGAGCGTCAATGCGCCCGAGTAGTAAGGGTCAAATTGACGGCACAGTACCGAGGTTAGTCATATCGTGGCCGGCTTCCTTCACTACTCGGGCGCCTTGACGCTCTGACGCTCTGCCGCTTGCCGCTCGTATCGTACCCGAGGCCTTATGATACAACGTTCCATGTACCTACCTACTACATTTTCTGTCCAGAGCGGAATAAAGCAAACACTATTTACCTACCTTCCGACCTTCACTATGGGCAAAATTATCTAAGTAACAATGTCCTTCACTAATGGTTCCATGACGCTAGATGTTAAGTTTTCGTACAGTCTTATCTCGCGGTCGAAATACATAGTAAAAGTACGTAATTTTTTACGGGTTTTTGGCTAGTTAAATATAAATTGTAATGAACATCCTAATGGTTATGGTGAAAAATTAAATGCTTCAAAGTTATTAGGAAATATTTTTGAAACTTTGGAAGAAACGAATGTTTTGTTTGAGCGGACCTAATTCGGCCCTGGGCTAATAGCTAGCACCAGGATTTTACAGGAATAGATTGTAAAGTTATTAGGACATTTTGCCAACATTACCTTAATCCTTTCTATTATATTTCAGTGTAGGTTTATTGTTAGTCCACTTATGTATATAATAAGCCATGACAGTTCTTAGTATTGAACAATCTAGAGAAGTTTAAAGACATTGTATAAAAAATTAAATATACCTACTATACACGAATCATAAAATAACGCTCACTATTGGCGATAGGTATTTGAGTATGTAATAATTGAAATAGAAGAATTACAGTGTCTCATAGCTAGTAGTAAAAACTTTACAGATGGATTCCTGCTTTAATAATGAGTCGAAAATATTCACCGTGACCTTATATTATTAGTCATGAAGATATGCAACGTCAAAGTTTGCTTTTTTTTCAATTTCATTTTTTGCAAAAAGTTTAACTATCATCACAGAAACTTATATAGATTATGAAAAATTCATTCGCTTTAATCGAATAATCGATAAAAGTTGCTGTAATGATAGTTAAACTTTTTGCAAAGAAAAGTCAAAAATATTGAGAAAAAATCTCCATAATTTTTTTTTTATAACCATTCATCTTATTTATATTCATCATGTTTTCCAGCATCTCATCATACATTTGTATTACTACATCAGACAATTTGTGTTAACATTTTTTCTTATATGGTAATCTTATTCTATTCCTATTTCTGGTATTATAGTTATTTACCTATATCGCTTCTTACAATAATTTTGTTCAAAAAATATGTTGGCATTTTGTTACTGAGAATTTTATGTACAAATATGAGAACGTTATAAAAAAGTATTTCTTTTAATTTCCATCCAATTGAGTGCTCTTCTCATTTCTTCAATTCTGGTGTATTTACTTTTTTTATTCTCATTGCCCTGTTTTGCATCACTTGTAGTTTCGCGATGTTTTTTATGCCTGCCTACTACTTATTCATACGTGGTCTTACTTTCCTCCCTTACAAATATACCATAGCTTTGACTTGTTACCTAACTAACTAACTAACCATCACGCCATTTCCCTGCAGGGTTGGTGGAGAGGATATAACGCCATATTCATCTACTTTGGAACACCACTTTTGCTTCGGCTACATTCATACATTTTCTCATATAAGTTCTACGGTTGTTGAGACTTTTAACAGGGCCATCCTCAAATACTTGTAGTATCTGATCGTGCCAGGTCTTTTACGGACGCTCTCTATTCCTGTTACCTTCAACACTCGCCTCATATATATTCTTAACCATCCTTTCCTCGCTCATACGTTCCACATGACCAAGCTATCTCAGCACTCCTCTCTTTATTCTTTCTACCACGCTACAGCCAGCATTACATTCACTTCTAATTTTTTCATACCTCACTCTATCGACAAAAAATTTTCTGCACAAGCGTCTTAGTGACCGCATTTCCACAGCATTCAGTTTACTTTAATTCCTTCTTTCCCAATTCCAGGCTTCACTTCCATACATCAAGGTTGGAACTAGAACAACGCCATTATGTACCGTTAGTCTTGCTTCCTTTGACAGTTTATTATTGTTACCTAACATTCATGATAAGGCCACTTTCCTTGCGTAGGTACATCATACATCCTGCTTACTAAACTCTGTAAGATTTGTTAGCTATTTGCCATTAATACTTTATGATGCGCGTACTTTTTGACAGCTACATTAAATAAATAAATAGATTTCCCGAAAGCATTCTCATGTTGAGAGCCGCTGGAATAGATAGGTTATAATAAAAACATTACACAAAGGCTTCCGTCATCACCTTAAATTAATATTTTCAGGCAACATAATTTGTTCTTCAACAATAATACTAATTATGGTCAGCTGTACATGAGTAAATAATAGATTAACTCTGAACTGAATAATAAATGAAAACATTATGGGAATGTTGTCAAAATTTCCTAATTGCTATTTTGTAAATTCCAGCCACCAACAACGGTCGAATTAGGCATTCTCATTAGACGCAAACCATTGTCACTCTGGTTTTTCCCGATGTTTCAAATATTTCCTAGTAATTTTAATAGGCATTCTATTCTGTATATTAATAATTATATTTCAATACCTTGAATTTTAGTCCAATTAAGAAAGACAAGATTTTATAGTTAATTCTAAGGTTTTACGCAGAAAATTTAAAAATTTTGAAGGTTTTTGTCATCTTGATTGAGTTGTTATAAAGGGAATGAATTTCGCCATTCCATGTAAGTTGCTGTTAAACATTTAACAGAAAATAAAAAAAAGTTTAATTTAAAAAAAAATGCCCTCTTTTATATCTCCGTAATTGTCGACATTTCTAAGAGTCATTTATGTGATAAAAAATAGCGGGATTTATAGCAAAGATTTATTTAATTATTTTAATTGCTGCCATTTTTTTTGACATCTTGCAAAACTGTATATACCTACAGCTTAATCGCAAGGATTTCATAACATAATTTATAAGTACATTTAAGTGTTTTTTTAATTTGTTAGTGTGTTCAATTTTTTGCAGTGAATTTCGAAGCTCAGATAAAAAATGTAGTTTAATTTGTACTAGGAGGTCGATATATCGCTAAGAATTTTGTACTCCACTTCCCATTCACATCTCTTAAAAACTTCGTCTTGTGCAGTGAACTTATTTTAGACGTACAAAATAATGCCACCACCTTTTTTATAGCTTCTTATGCTTGAAAACAAGTTGTAGTTTGGAATATTATGTAAGTTCGTTTCCTCAGCATGGATATTTAATTCTGACAAACAACCGCATCAATTAACCTACCTATCTCTATTACCTACATTTTGTGTCGACGAAAGAAAGCAAGCAAGAACAATTTTGGTGACCCATAATAAATTAATATAAACCTGGTATCTCATAGCTAGTAGCAAAACTTCGGGGAGTCTTCTTAATGCAATTTTAAATAGAAAATATTATTTATGCTTTGGATCGAACAGTTACGGAGATAAGTGTCATGAATGTATTCATTTTTTTTTTCAATATTTATTTATTAATATTTATTTTTACTTATTTTCAGTTGTATTGAACAGACAGTATTAAACTGTCCCTACAGTACCTTATATAGAATGATATCAAAAATTATTATCTTTGATATAAGTCAAATAAAATTATTAAAACCTTGCAGAAATTTAAAAATAATTTTTGTCAGGTTTTTGGCATTTTATTGGATTTGCATACATGAAAACATGAAAAGCGAATGAATTTTTAATATCCCATACAAGTTACTGCAGTGATACTCCAATTAATTTAAATATGAACACATTAGGAAAAAATATAATGCTGTCTGTGGCGTAATAGATGGAATTATGAAAGGGTGTCCGAGATGGTTTGGTCATGTGGAACGTTTGATAATTTTCATAGAAAATATATCAAGCGAATATTGAAGGCAACAGGAGCAGAGGGTGTGCGCATCCACAAGTTCCAGTCTTTATTATATTAATTAATAGTAATATGACTCCTGACGCGCAAAACATATCTAAATAACGAAACAGAACTTTTAAAAATCATATTCTCTAAATTATTTAATAATATGTCGGCCATTAAATAACTAGGTACCTAATACTAGAGCTCATTGCTAAACCATCCTTTTGTTTAAAAATAGTATTATCAAACTGAAAATAGTATGTTTTGAAACAACATTAAAAAGTCTATTTAAATCTTGATTCAAGTATTTAATTAAGAATTGAGTAATTCATCAAGGTTTTTGTTTTTCTTCTGTAGTCTTACGAGTATATTATTGACGCGACCTCTTGTGTTGTAAGGCAATTGAAGCGAAAAGGAATTGTATTGTATAAATCATAAGAAGTGAAAAGGCGTCATCCAGGAGACTAGATCTCTAGAATAAGTATCAAAAGTAAGTAAGTACTTCTTGTATTGTATCTAAGATAATCCTTTTTACATGCTTTTATTTAACTTTTTTTTGTCCATTACTTGTAGTGGGGAAACCTTGTAATTTATTTTTCACCAACTTCCCGACTAGCTAGAGCTAAGCCAACAGCCTGCGCTATGAAAATACGACTAACTTGCTGGTGTCCTGGAATGGAGCTCGAACCTCCGACCACCAGATCACTAGGGGAGCGTCATGACCACTTTACCAACAGCTAAGTCTCTTTAGCATTCCTTCGTTACTTATAAATAATATTCTGGAACAATAAAATCAATGTGCGGAAGAATTATTGTATTATATATTAATACACTTACATTATTAGTATTTATAGAGTTTATAATTATTCAAAGTACGAATACCCACCGGCAGACTTTTTCATCTTTACAGTTTTCTCAAACGGCATTTCTCGCCCAAACTACGATCTAAGATATATCGGTGTGTGGCATTCTAAGGGTTAATGACTCACGTTGCAGAGACGGATGGCGAATTCTAACTCTACTGCTAATTGTCATTTTTACCCGGAATTATTTTTCTTTACTGCAGGAAATGCTTAATTACCTGAATTAGTAATGTATGTCACCCCTTAACCAAATGCAATACCACGAAATTATGAAATTTCAATTCATTGCCGGGATTTTGTTAATTTAGTTAATATGTAAAGCCTTTTTAGAGATCTAAAGCAGCCTTTATTCAATTATTTTACATTTATTGATACAAATAGCTGTAAAAAAATTTAAAGTTCATTGGTTCGCGTTTTTGATAAGCCCTAGTACACAATATACTCTCTTTTTGGCGGAACAGAATAAAGAAAGAAATGTTGAGATGGTTTGGTCATGTAGAACGTATGAGCGAGGAAAGGATGGTTAAGAAAATATATGGGGCGAATGTTGAAGGTAACAGGAATAGAGGGCATCCGTGAAAGACCAGGCATGATCAAATACTACATATATTGGAGGATGGACCTGTTAACCCTTATGTTACTACCCGGGCATCCGGGTATCCATTTCCGACTTCAAGTTAAAATAATTTTATTCATAAATCCTTGATGCTTTTGTCCGCCCGGATCCCCATTATTTGAGGTATTTGAAAGGGATTCATATATTGTTTGATGTAATTTTTTTTTTAAAAAGGTATTTTATATGACCTTAAACTTGTCTAGTCCTCTGATTACTACCAAGGGTACCCAGGTACCCATTCGGTATTGATATTCTGATTCAGTGATGGACATAAATTTTACCATCAGATCTCGTTTTATTGTAAAAATGAATCGTGTTCGGTTTGTTTTTGAGTCCGAAGTTACATCACCATGATGCGCAGGTGATAAAAGTATAACTTACTTCAGTTTTTTTGGCACAAGATAACATTTTTTTGCATTATCATTGGATCAAAATAACAATCTTCTACTTTTGCCGGAAACTGTAAATAATATATAATATATAATAAATTATGACTGTTATAAATATACAATAAATAAATTGCACTTGAGAGATGTCACACTTTACTAAGATAACTAGAATTGAAGATATAAATAAAAAATTCAGTCAAAATGTACTAGTCAATGTCAAGCAAACTGATAAAAATCAGGTATAAAGGGATACAGATATCGTTATGAGAAGCAGTAACCCTCAAGGAAGCTATTTGATCATTATCTCAATATCAATTTGCGATATACAAAACAAAAAAATGCACGGGGAACGTCCATTCAAGTAGAGTACCCAGGTACCCTGGTAGTAACTAGTGTAAAAAATTCCGGGTAGTAACATAACGGTTAAAAGCCTCAACAACCGTAGAGCTTGCATGAGAAGATGGATGAATATAGCCGAAATAAAATTGGTGTGCCAAGAATAATATGGCGTTCTATCCTCTCTGCCTACTCCTGCTAGGAAATGGCGCGATGGTTTGGCGGTCCACGGACAGGCGGGCGTAGCAATTTGTATGAAGCGGCCGGTTCGGGTTTGGTGGCCCCTCGTTTCAAGCCCCATCTCCGGCCGTTTAATTTCGTTTTCTTAAACGTGAATTCGAACGAAATTACGGACGTTACACGAAGTTAAGGGAACGGGCAGACAGATAGATGGACGGACGGACAGACAACGAAATTATTATGTTTGATGATATCGTACATGCACATAAAGGTTTTAGTTCACAAAATCGTATACCAATAATACGTTGAAGAAATATTTCAATACGTAAGATAGTTAATATTTTGTTTGTTCATAGAATATCATAATAATAAAATATATTATTTTAATAGATCATGTTAGTGGTGTACGTTAGAATATTTTTTTATGGGAATAAGATTTAATTTTCGATCGTCTGGGAAAGTGGGCAAATCTCACCATATTTTCTCATATCTTCTCTGGAGTTTAACACATTATGGTATGGAACGGCATCATATTAAAATTGATTCATCAGTTTCCATATACATATTTGAAATATTGTCATCTCAAAATGACACAAATTAAATTATTTAATCAATTAAACTTAACCTAATACTTAACCTACGATGTTCACAAAATGAAGAAAATTGCTGCACTTTGTGGGCCTTCTGTGACTATATGGACTCGTGAGATTTCTTTTTTTCAATAATATTATAAAGTATATTAATTTAAAAAACTTTTATCTTAAATCAATTAAATTTTATGCTTTTTAAAAAACACTGCTTTTAAAAAATATTTTATTTTTGTGGTTTTTTCAATCCTCTTTACATAGTGACAACTTTTTAACTCAATTAATAAAAAGAGTAGATATTATTATTTTAAATTTATACAAATAATCATTATATCCCTGATGGTCGATATTCCTGATTTCTACTATTTAATGAAGGCACTGTGGATGGGAGATATTGTGTAGGGTAATTGGGAACAAGGCAAGCCCTCTCCTTTCTTCCTTCGATTCTTTGTTTTTCCTCTTGCCTCTTCTTTATCTCCTAAACCTCTAGCGGCGAGGTGTTTCCCGTTAATTTCAAGGCAAAACACTCGCGTCAAGAATTAAATCTTTAATTTAATTTGCGGTAGTTCACAGCGGAAAATTATGCGGTCACTTTCTTTTCCGACATTTTTTCTATTGCGATTGCAGCCGTTTTTCCGTCTTGTGGCGGCTTCGATTTTCAAAAGTGGAGCGGCTCTAGTACTTGCTTGCTTTCGGTAATGGGTAGGGACTGGGAGAGAGGGAATACCTTTTTCCTAGTTCACAAATTAATTTAATGGCGCTAACACACTGTGTATTGTGTCTTAAATACGTTGCGTCTTGCTTGAATAGCTGAAATCAAGAATACATATCTACCTAAATTATGATTTATTATTTTGTTTTTATTTCAAAATAATAATATCTGTTTCCTTAATTCATAAAGTTGTCAACTATAAATAGGTACGTAAAGGGCTAAAAAACGCAAAAATTAACTATTTTTTATAAAATTAAATTATAAGTAAATACACTGATAGGTATTGCAATACTTTTAATAAATATAAGATAATTGTTTACTTTGTAATGTTATTGAAAAAAAAAGACATCTGACGATGTAATTTAGGTTTTCATAAGGTTTGGTAATTTATTAAATTTTTAAATAATTTTGAAATAATGTGTCATTTTAAGGAGATATACATATTTGGAATACATAGAATTTGATGAATATACTTTGTATAAAAATGTGATAAAAAACGCAAGGGAGGGTATGAGAAGAAATGTTGAGTTTTGATCACTTTGCCAAACAATGGCCTTAAGCAACTCTAATAATATTATCTTTCCAATAATGCCATCATCACGGCCAGTACCACGGTTTTTATGTTTTATTTCATTTTAAAGTTCTATACTTCTAACCCTATAGAAGATGTATTTTATTTCACTTAGTTTAGCATAAACACGGGCATGACATGCCCATACATTTTGTGCATGATGGTGTAACATAATGTCATCTAAATAATATCATATTCGACCGTATTCTAAAATATTTTCAATATTGCTATTTCTGTATCTTGACAGTTATTGTGTAATATTGTAATGTCGCCAATTTTGACGTTTCAAGTTTTAAAGACAAATTTGAAATTAATGAATTCCATCAATCAGAAATCTCTAAAACGTAAAAAAATGTTAAGTTATTCATAATTATGATTAACCATCTGTAACCCGTCAAAAATGACGGTACTTTTGCTTGTCGGTTCCTAAGGAATTTTTGGCGAATTTCGCGATTCCACCGCGATTTTTTTATACCTTTAATTTCGAATTTTTTTATACCTTGTATTTCCAAAATAAGCTAAACGCTTGTGCTATGAAAATTAGACTAACTTGCTGGTGTTTTGGATGGGAATCAACATCAAACGCAGTTTTCGTGCCGCATCTGATTTCATATCTGAACCCTGTAAAAAACTACCAATTAGAACCCCGGTAGATTGGTGTTCGTAAAGAGAAATTGCGTACACTGCCATTCGGGAAGAAGCACAATTCTCAAAAATCAATGACGTATATATAGTGCAGTGAAGATATAAAAATATTGGCTTATGAAATAATATATCAATAATGTTCATTAAATTGTAGAGAGTTTATAAACCGATGATTTGGTGAAAACTTTTGGTAAAAAATTGTTTATTTATTAATATTAGAGCATAATAAAATACAGTAGAACATCGTTAATTCGATATTCAAAATGAAAAGTAACGCAAACGAAAACCGAGATACTGGGTCCATTCTTTGCCACGAAAAAGAAATACGAATGGAGCGTTGTAATATTTTACAGAGATCTGAGAAAATTTGTTTTTCAAAAAAAGCTTTTTAATTATAAGAGAATGTCTACAGTTTTCTTCGAAAAATTACTAGACAAAATTAGAGGAGAAACAACTGTGGAGTGACTTCAAACATTCCTCCAAAGATCTCAACTATTTCTTCCCAATTTTTTTTTAAAAAAGCGATTACTGTACTCCTTAGATTTTATGTTCCACAAATCTGGGTAGTTATCTATTTTAACAATATACTTTTTCGTATCAAAATCCATTTTTTTGAACGCAAATGAATGAAAAAAACAGCGCGAGAATGCGGTGTCGTGCGGTGTCTCCCATACAAGTGTGTACAAGTCGAGTTCTCCGCGCCCGACAGCGGCTCCCGCGCGGTGAGGCGGTTGTGTTGTCCCCCATACATCGCCGTACAAACAGACAACCGCACAACCGCCACCCGCCGCGGGTCGCGGATAGTCCGTTGTCCACCTTACTTCGGAATTCGAAAAAAACCTCGATACGATTGCGAAATTCGCCAAAAATCGTGAAAAAATCATCAATTTTGTGATAAACATCTGTATTTACTTCCTTTCTTTTAATACGTGGCGTCTGCTTGCTTGCCGGCTTGCCGTCGAAAAAACTTTGGATCGATTTTTAACCCTTTTCCCGTGATCCAATCGAGCTGAAACTTGGCAAGTAGAGTCGTGGTGACGATCAAGAAGATCTATAAAATTTTCGTTAAAAAAATTAATAATTAAAGTATAATTTCGGATTTTTAGAAATTTTATTGTTTTTTTCAAATTAGAATCATTAGAAAAGTTTGATTACTAGCAACGGAGGCCCGATAACGTCACGGAATATTTTCTAAATTTGAATTACTCCGTCGGTATACATAATAGGTACTTCTCTACGAATGTCGAAAATCTAAATTGACTGACAAATGTTTTTAAAATTTAATCTTCAAAGCATGAAGTGTCTTATCAAAGCACAAAACATCTGACATTTTACTGTAAGTTTAGTGTTATGTTATATGTTTTAATTCGTCTTTAAGTGTTGTTAGATTTTACAAAGAAAGGTAGTATAATAAAAACTTGGTTTTTATGTTATGTTATGGTAAAAAAAAAAAACTTTTTTTTTACTTACGATTATTTCAAAGAATCGTTTCGAAAACGGAATATTTATTATTCTAATACAAAGATCGAGACATTTCTATTACTAAAGTATCCGATATTGACGTATGTGTTGTTCTCACTTGCGAAGAAAATGGAAATATGTTTTTCAATTTTGTCAAATCTCAAAAAAAAAACAAATTATGGAAACTAAAATGTGTTAGTTTATGGCGCAAGAGGCTAAAATTATTTCAAATTACGAATTATCAGGGTTAATCTACTATAAAATTAATATTTTGGGGCATGGGGGTTTGAAAAATTTCAAATTATGGCGAATTTCAAATTAACGTTGTTTTACTGTGTATGAATTTATGTGGGTATGCACTATTTTTAAGAAAAAATAAAACAAGTATATAATTATTAAGGAGATGGGATTCTAATTGTATTCATTCGTTATTTTAAATACTTTTATATATTTGCGATTCCAGGATGCTACAGTTAATTAGCACAGGAGGATCAGCGTGGACCGAATTGTTTTTACTTTGGTTATCCTGTCAATAAATGAACATTTAATGACATCATTAGCATTCGATGGTATTTCCTGCTGTTATTCATATAAAGACAGCACTCCAAAGCATGAGTTGCACGTGTACATATATTTTGGAAAAATAAGGGAAATTAAATATTACCAACCTATATCTGTTGTATCAAATGTCGCAAAAACTTTTGAAAAAATTGTTAAAAATCAAATTTTAAAATTTATATCTCATAAAAAAATACTTAATGATCACCAATTTGGATTTCGCGAGCATATGGGTACATAAGATGCTATGGCTGAATTAAAAAAAATAATATATTCGTCACTAGATAAAGGTAACGAATATCTAGGTATATTTATAGACCTTCGCAAAGCATTCGACAGTATCTCGCATAATAAATTAATAAATAAATTAAATAAGATTGGGATTATAGGTAAAGTAAAAAATTGGATAGAAATTTACCCGAAAGACAGGAATCAATCTGTGAAATTAGAAAATACACTAAGCTCAAATAAAACATCGAAATTTTGTATACCGCAAGGAACTGTACTGGGACCTTTACTATTTATTATTTATGTAAATGGTATGTTAAATTTACCTATTGACGGTCAGATTTTATCTTATGCTGATGACACAGCCATAGTTTTTGGCTGTAAAAAGTGGAATGATGTTACAGCTACAGCAAATCGGAGGATAAATATCGTAAAACAATGGTTCGAAAACTTATTATCACTTAATACAGAAAAAACTCACTATATTCCTTTCACATTAAATGAAAAAAACTCGCCCAATAACTAAGTAATAAAAATTCATACAAATAATTGTCCAAATAAAAATAATAATAATAATACTTGTAATAACGACTATTCAGTATTAAGCTCAAAAAATAGTATAAAATACTTAGGAATAATAGTTGACTCTAATATTAAATGGAAATTACAAATCGACAAAACTGTAGAAAGAATAAGAAAACTTATATACGTCTTTATCAAAATAAGAAATATCTTAGGAATAAAATTTTTAAAGACACTATATTACGCTCTAGTCCAGTCAGTTTTACAATATGGTATTGAACATCATAATGGTTATGGTGAAAAATTAAATGCTTCTAAGTGATTAGGAAATATTTTTGAAACTTTGAAAAAAAACAATGTTTTGTTTGAGCGGGCTTAATTCGGCCCTGGGCTACCAGGATTTTACAGGAATAGATTGTAAAGTTATTAGGACATTTTGCCAACATTACCTTAATCTTTTCTATTATATTTCAGTGTAGGTTTATTGTTAGTCCTCTTATGTACATAATAAGCCATGACAGTTCTTGTTATTGAACAATCTAGAGAAGTATAAAGACATTGTATAAAAAATTAAATATACCTACTATACACGAATCATAAAATAACGCTCACAATTGGCATTTGAGTAAATAATAATTAAAATAGAAGAATTACAGTGTCTCATAGCTAGTAGTAAAAACTTTACAGATGGATTCCTGCTTTAATAGTGAGTCGAAAATATTCAAGATACCGTGACCTTATATCATTAGTTATGAAGATATGCAACGTCAAAGTTTGCTTTTTTTTCAATTACATTTTTTGCAAAAAGTTTAACTATCATCACAGGAACTCATATAAATTATGAAAAATTCATTCGCTTTAATCGAATAATCGATAAAAGTTGCTGTAATGATAGTTCAACTTTTTGCAAAGAAAAGTCAGAAATATTCAGAAAAAATCTCCATAATTTTTTTTTAAAAAGCAATCATCTTCTTTATATTAATCATGTTTTCCAGCATCTCATCATACAATTGTACTATTACATCAGACAATTTGTGTTAACATTTTTTCTTATATGGCAATCTTATTCTATTCCTATTTCTGGTATTATAGTTATTGTTCCGGATGGGAACGCCTTTTTTATGCGGCTCAGTAGTCTTCGCTGGTGAGGCAGAGATCGCCACCAGAATTCGCTGTGAAGCTCGTAGTCCGTGGATATGCCAGAAGTCAAACGCCGAGGAAGTGCTTTTATCGTATTAAAGTCGAAGAAAAAATCCGAAGCGAAGTCCAAGTCAGAAGGCAGTGGTCACAAAAATCCAGGAAAGCAGAGTCCAGAGAAGATGAGCAGGGGTCAGAAATAAAAAGCAGCAAGAAGATTGTCCAAACAGCGATTCTCGTACCAACGCGAGTTGCGAAACTGTGGTACTCGCTTTAAAATGCGTTATATTTATACCAAATTCAAAATTGCACAAGATTGCGTCATAGCATGTTACAAAAACCAATGAGATTGCATCATTCTGTGAACTACGTCATTCGTGGTTGCGCAATTGCACCGCGCGGCAGATTTCATATGGCAGATACAAATTAATTTACAAAAAATGCATTTTAGCTCCCAAGAGACTAATACTGTGTTATTTTGTAATAACAGACCTAGCAGATGATAATAACACAGTTGTTTGGACAGGCTGGGTCATACAAGGCCCAAAATATTAAAATTAAATTTGCCACAAACGGCTCAAATTTTCAAAAATTCATAAAAAATCAAAAACAGAATTTTTACAAGTTTTGCTATGACAAATGTAAATTGCGCATGCAAGCGCTCATTTTAACAGTAATTCTAAATATTTCAGGTAAATATTTACTGAGTTATAGGCATTCAAAAAAGCGCCAAAAACCAATTTTTTATTCCACTCTCAGGGGCGCCTATATCATTCCACATATGTAAAAATATATTTTCCAGACAGGCATTCAGTAAAGGAATGCAATGACACTACAAAAGTAGGAGTTTGTCCACGGTAAGCCGCTCTGATCGTCGATTAAAAGTTCGACTTTTTAATATTCTCCACGGTGAGCCGTGCGCGCGAGCTTACCGCGACGTGGGCCTAAAAGCAGGCGTACACCGTTTCCAAATCGAGAAAAATACAAAATATTCTCACGGTCTTCCAGTACTCATTTATTTCATGATGACCATCTCCACGATGGCGCCCGGTTCAGGCCTTCGGGCCCCCGTGGAGGGTATCCCATATACGCATCTCAGACGGGGGCTCGGAAATTGAGTACTAGGCGTTAGAAGTTATAGCCGGTCAGGTAAGCTTGTAAAATCTCTCATATTCAAAAACATTTATTTGCCCGTCGGCGGATTCTACGGCGGAAAGAAAGAGACGAGACCCTCTGCAGCGAGACTCGTCTCCCGTGTTGGCGGATATTGCGCGCCACACTCATGCCCATTTAGCGCTTGTTCAAACACAGCGGGAACCGTGCAGTTTTAGAATCGTGTTTCAAAACACGCGATTTGGGTCATCTGTTCACACAGCCGCGGTTAATAAGCGATTTGTGCGCGCGAAAATAAACGTCAGTTTGACAGCTCCGGTGCCGTTCTCAATTTTTGAATTTCAGAGATATATTCGCTCATTACTTTGTTAAAGACGGCCGTGTTCCATGGCAAGACACAAAAATATCATTCTGTCAATTCATTTTTGGTGAATAAATATCTACTTCCCTAAAATACTCTTTTTTCCATCATTTCCAAATATCTCCACCAACTCCTGCCAAGCTTGGTTCTTGGCATATTTTAGTAATCCTCACACTGAAGATCACATATTACAGGTCTTTTCTCCACTTCATAAATAAAAAGTTCAGTGTCAAAGCAATCCATAACCGTAGAAAAGAGAATATAATCCACGTGTGCTCCTGTTGTGACATGGAACCGTGCGGTGCCCGCAACGCGACTGAACGCTCTCGTAAGGCCCCATAGTAATAGGATCGTGCGGGCGCCGTGCGGGTCTATTTTCTAGCGGTTGGGTTGCGGGCACCGCAGCGGTGGACTAACCGCACGGTTGTGTCTGAACGATCACATACAAACCTAGGTAAATGAGACCCGCACGGATCTCATGCGATTCTGAAACGGCACGGTTCCCGCTGTGTCTGAACAAGCGCTTAGTGTTGGCGAACATCGCGGGTACCGCATGCCACACACATACTTTATTCGGGGAGTTACATCGCGGAAGAATCCCTTCGGCTCAAACTTCTAACCTCTGTCCACGCACCAATAGGTGCCAAATAAAAAAATATTTATTTCCATTTTATTCATAAAAATTCATAAAATTCCAATACATTTTTCTCATCAGAGATTCAACATAATGCACATGACAATATTGCATACAAACAGGGCGCCAAGCGCTGCTTCTTACAAGGCATCAACATATTTTTAAAAATATTTTCATAAAATATACAAATTCCACACATATTTGTATCGACACTTGTAGCTGGAAATAACATCGGCGGCCAAGACAGACCTCATTTTTCATATTCATTTAACAAAGGGCCCTCCTCAGGGCTAGTGTCAGGACGATGTTGTTCTACAGCTAGTTGGAAGCAGCATGCGCGGGCGGCCCCCCTCCAGTCGCGGCAACGGCCGCTGGGCACTGACTTGCGCGCGCTCCGATCGGCAACCCAATTTCCAGTGGTGGCATACACACCTCTACTCCAATGCAATTTTCTGTATGTGGCGGCTGATTTGTTTTGGACACGCGCCGCTCACAGTGGTCATATTATGTTTTCATTTTTTACATGGCTCAAAACTGTCAGTTATTTATCTATATCGCCACTTACAATAATTTTGTTCAAAAAATATGTTGGCATTTTGTTACTGAGAATTTTATGTACAAATATGAGAACGTTATAAATAAATATTTTTTTAAATTTCCATCCAATTGAGTGCTCTTCTCATTTCTTCAATTCTGGTGTATTTACTTTTTTTAATATGATTCTCATTGCCCTGTTTTGCATCACTTGTAGTTTCGCGATGTTTTTTTATACCTACCTAGTACTTATTCATACGTGGTCTTACTTTCCTCCTTTTCAAATATACCATAGCTTTGACTTGTTACCTAACTAACTTACTAACCATCACGCCGTTTCCCTGCAGGGTTGG
>JADDOH010017162.1:0-43206 GCA_016648135.1 Agrypnia vestita | reverse complement strand
GATTTAAAATCCCTTCATTATTGTACCGGTTGAGTAATGCAACGCAGCAGTCAACGCGCGTTTGTTGATTTGCTTCTCTCAATTCGTGAGGTACCCACCTTTCAAGCTTTTTCACCTTACCAATTTGCTTCAAATGGATTAAAACAGTTTTATCACTAACACCGCAGCCTGCAGCTAACTCGGATGTGGTTTGCGATGGATCCGCTTCCACAATAGCCTTCAATTCTTCATTATCAACTTTGGTCTCCGGCCGTCTACGGGGCTTGTTCTGCAGGTCGAAATTTCCAGAACGAAAACGTTGGAACCAAAAACGCACTGTGTTTTCTTTTGCGGCACCGTCGCCATACAAATCATTAATCCTTCGAGCCGTTTCTGCAGCACTGGTGCCACGGTGGAACTCGTACTCGTAAATAACGCGATATTTCAAGTTTTTCATTTTGTAAATTGAGTGACGCAAAGAAAAAAACAATTGAGGAAAAAACAAATGAATTATAATTTTCAAAACACAAATACATGAGTAAATAGCTGTATAAATTTGGATTTGAAATTCCTAACCAAAGAGAAGATATTTGAGATCAAATTTGCCAGTACGACAAAACATCAATTTCATATGTAAGGACCTAATATATCTCAAATAAGTGGAATAAAACGTGTATAAATTATTGTGTTAATAATGAACTTCCAATATATAAATGAAACAAAGCTTAATTTATTAATAAGGCAATTTTTATCATAACAATTTATTAACGATAAACAAAATGAAATACTTAATAATTGTATAGATTCACCTGAAATTTTAAATTCAATACATTTTAATGTCCCGCAGAGACACTTGGGGGGGGTAAGGTTAATGCGTACAAAAAAAGGCAAGTTTTGTGAATTTTTGGTGACGACACAGTTAAAATTGCTTTATTTAAACTACTGGTACATTAAAGTATGACATTCGAAAAATATTGTGTAAAATTTTCAAGAAGAAATATTAAAAATTACGGCAATGGCAGCAATTATTCGTCCGTGTCTCGGAAAAAAGTAGAATTGCGGTGTCCATCATAACTTGGTGCTAAATCATCTGAAATCAAAAAATCAAAGTTCATTCGTTAGATAATAGATTTTCCCAGGTAACGCTGGGAGGGTTTTTTGAAATTTCAATTTTTCAATTTTTTCGAACACTTTGAAGGGAAAAACGCGATTTTTTGCGAAAAATATCGACTAATTTGTAATTAAAAAATAAAAATTTATAACAAATTTGAAAAAAACTCGACAGCGTTACCTTGTAAATTATGTACAGAAAAAGTATTCAAAATTTCAAAAGGATCTGTGCAGTAGTTTTGAAGTTATGATGGACACCGACTTTGAAAACGTGAGATGTGAGAAGACGATTTAAAGTTTTGCACACTGTAAAATTCAAAATAAAACTCAACACTTATTTTATACATATACATAATCGTCGATGCCATGTTCACACGCCAAAGAGCTTTCATCATCAGCATCTGTTTGTCCTTGTCTACGCAAAACTCTTCCAATACAATAGCACGTCCGATAGTCCTCAGGTGAGCGCGTCTCTCAGCTGCCCGAACAGGTATAGAAAATCAGTCTGAGTATCGCTCAAATGTTCATAATTTCGTCAATTTTGCTCCGATTGACTTGAAATTTTGACACAATATTCTTGCGATGTTATACATTCATCTAAAATGCAAAAAAAAATAAAACCCTTACCCTTCCCCTTAAATCATTGGAGAACACACTACGGCAAAAACTATAGTATTAACGGTGTTCTAGATACCTATGACGCGGCCTTTGCAGATCTTGATATTTTGCATTAAAGTTTTGAGCAGTTTACAAAATCCGTTACGTATAAACTCGCGAGATGATATGTTTCCTCCCACATATGTGAATATACACATAAATACACGAACATATTAAAAAACACACCATTTTTACTATTATACAAACTTACAATTTGACACTTTGTTTTTTTGTCGACCCTTGTACATAACTCTTCCAAATATGTGTTTTCTTTTAATTGTCCCAAGGCTCTGTATATCAACAACTGCTTTTTTTTAGTTTGTTTAAACCTATAAGAAAACCTATAAATAAAAAATAAAATAAATAAAAATTAATAGTCAAGAAAACACAAGGATACCTACATACATAGTGGAAATCCATCTGTCTGTCCCCGTAACTTTGTGTAACGTCAGTAATTTCGTTCGAATTCACGGCTAAAAAAACTAACCCATAAAAACCAAGTTTTTATTATACTCCCTTTCTCATTTATTAGCTAAACCGGTTTCGCGCTTACTCCACGCGTCGGGCTCGAGTCGGGCAAAGCTACGAAAGGAAGTAATAAAAACCGTTAAAATTTCGAAAAATCCAAAATTATACTATAATAATTTTAAAAATTTAAACTAAAGTTTGATAGATCATTTTTATCGTCGCCACGAGTCTGCCTGCAAAGTTTCAGCTCGATTGGATCACGGAAAAGGTTAAAAATCGTCAAAGTTTTTTAGGCAGACAAGCGACTAGCAGACAAGCCAACAAGCAGACGCTACGAGAAAGGGAGTAAAAACAAAATTAATTGACCGGAGATGGGGCTTGAACCCCGGCCCGCTCAAAGCATGTTGCTACCGCATGTACCGCCTCTTCGTAGGGCGGACATATATACTAGGGCTAGCGAAGACGCGAACCTACGTTCCGTCGTTTTTAACGGGTTACAGCTAAATCAAATTAATTAATCAATGGGGATTAATTAATTAACTGGGATTCGAACCCGGGTCACCTCCTTTCCGGGGCCGGTGCTCTGACCACTAAGCTATAGCAACCCTCATAAATTAGGATTTTTCTGTATATCTTTCTAATTGATTAATTAATTTGATTTAAGTAAAAACATTATCATTAAATTAATTTGATATAAAAATTTCACAGAACTGTGTTCTGAAAAATTACAACTTCATAAATAAGAATGTGTTCTTGAATATATGTTTTTACTTATTTATTTATTTATTTATTTATTTCAACGGTTACAAAACCTATTACAGCAATTTGATGTTGTACTAATTACCTTATAATATAAAATGAGAGTAAGTAAAAGTAAGTATAAGATAATAAAGATAAAATATGTAGAATACAGAGTTAATATAAAATTGTAAATTTTTATTGTTGTTACGTTATGTTATGTTATGTTATGTTAATGTAAAATGTTAATAAAAAAATATGTAGAATACAGAGAAAAATAATAAAAAAATATAAAAAATTAAAATAAAAAATAAATTATTCATGTCATTCAAGTTCTGAGTCTAGTGGAAGACCAAGAACTCACAAGCAAAATACTGGTATGGAGAAATCTTAAAGAAATAGGACCTTTGCGACTCCGCAGATGGGCCGCCCTGCGTGCGGAGCACATGTCATCGCAGTAAATGCTGCGTGACCGACACTCTCTCGCTATCATCGCGCGCTCCTCGCTACCCCTGAACTTCCTACACGTCGTGCAACTTCCTCGTGCTCTCCAACACCACCCAACCCACGCTGACGTGAAACTGAAAAAAATATATATTTCGAGTCTGTCCAAATTTTTACTGGCTTTTGTCCCTTACAACATACATATGAAACGGGTTGTAAAACTTGAAAATATACATACTTCTAAAAAACATTTTTATCACGGGCCGAAATGTGAACGCTAAATTGTGTAAAGCGATCACTTAGGCCATAGATGTTCTTTGGGTGTTCTATCGTAAGCCCTATGAACAAAAAAGACCTCCATACGTACCTTCCCATAAAAAAATATTTTTTTTTCTCTATGGGAATCTATAATATATATCTTGAAAATAAAAAAGTAACCCTTAAAAACCAAGTTTTTATTATACTCATTTACTAGTGGAAACTGTTTTGGCGCTTAACCTACGCGTTGGGCTTCGGTCGGGCGACGCTACGAAAGGGAGTAATAAAAAATTTCCAAAAATCCAAAATTACACTATAATCAGGTTTCGCGTCTACCAGACGCGTTGAAATATTTTCATACAACTTAATAATTTGAATGAAAAAACCATTCAAAATTTGAAAAATCCAAAATTTATTATTTTTTTAACGAAAATTTTATAGATCTTCTTGATCGTCGCCACGAGTCTGCTTGTAAAGTTTCAGCTCGATTGGATCACGGAAAAAGGGTTAAAAATCGATCCAAAATTTTGTCAGACAAGAAGACAAGCAGACGCCACGAGTTAAAAGAAAGGGAGTAAAAAGGAATTTGCTTAATGAATTAGAAATTCATATTTCGCTGAGATACTGAGATACTCTTCACAACTCCTTGGTGCAGACTATACAGGGGATTCGGGGGCCTAATGTACTCTCTTATGGTAGGGTAGAGAAAGTACAAAAGAAGAAATAAAGAAAGTAAAAAACTCTCTGCATGAGAGAGTACGGGCATTCTCTTTGGCTCTACCCAATCGAATATCAAATTATCTCTGTCACTTTAAAAAAAAAATGGTTAAAGGTGTTATGCAGACTGATGGAAGTGATATCCAAATGTCTTTGGTGTCCATTCTGTCATAGTCAGTGTGGACACCCTACTCTTAACTTTTTGCACAACACTATTGGAGAAGACATTATTGTCACCTGCATTTGCACAAATACCCAACTGCCGAAAACAGGTCATAATTTATTGCTCATTAAACTTCATTTCTTATCACTATTTAATATACACAAACATTCATTTAATTTTCTTATATAGGTATACCTAAATATACTTTTTAACTGTGTTATTATATATACATTTTATTACTATCCAAGCATATGATTTTTTATATATATTACTTTTCTTTCACTATTGCTTTTGTATTATATAATATACACTGTTCTTATTATCCACATTTTATATTTATACACTCAATTAATTAATTAATCTTATAGTTATATAGTATTTTGTTGTATATCTTTATTATTTTTTGTTCTCACTATATTGCTCAGCTGCCCATCTCGGCACAGGTTCTTCCTAGTGAGATGAGCGGCTCCATCTCCTATGTCATGTAACAAGATGAAGATAAATAAATAAAATTAAAATAAATATCTCCAGGGTATGCTTGGCTACAATAGTTTAAAGACTAGAAAGTATGTATAAGTTTTTGATTTTTTATCGATTGTAGTGCAGTGTGATCGATAGAGGTTTATATGTTCCTGGTAATTTGATAATGCGTGGATGTTCTTAAGATGGATTTGGTGAACATTTCATTGTGTAGAGTGATCACTTAATCCACCTTATACAGGTCATAAACACTGGGCCATCCTATAAAAAGATTTCCAAACATGTTTCTTATATAAATAATTTCATCTCTGTGAGGCTTCTATAATTTGGCTTAGTTAACTTCATATCCTTGTGTGAGATTGAAGAAATATGTATGTATTTTTATTTTATTATTTATTTATTTATCATTTTTCTTATTTTCACATATGAGACCCACAAAACACCACACGCACATTTGTCTGTAGGTGCATTAATATATATATATAAAATGTAAATTATAAACTCCAGAATACATACAAATGAATTAAATACACAAATCTTAAAAAACTCAAATACAAATCAACTATACAATATAAGAATACAAAATTACAAAAATGAAAATAAGTCTTTTCTATTTAACAACATTTTTATTAATTCTGTCTTTTGACCTTTTTTATTAATGTCCTTTTTAACATGACATGGGACTTTATTAAATATTTTGGTACGATATAATATTTTAGTGTTCTTTGTCCATAATTATTTGTGACGAAGGTCATAAATAAGTACGGACAAAGAACAAAGACAAAACAAACAAAGAAATAATACCTTATAGTACAACAACCAACCGACAAAATAACAACCCTTGTTTGAGATTGATGAAGCGTAGTAAAAGCGCTTCTTCACGACCACCTTATATTTTTAAAAAGGTTATGATTGCGCTTGAAAATCTAGCAATGCGCTCTTTTTCCATTGACAGCTTCAAAAATTATTACATTAAATACAGCAGCAAATGAAGAAATAGAAAAAGTAAGACCGCAACCCAGGAAAGAATGGATTACAGAAGATATCCTGAAAATGATTTAAAAGAGGAGAACGATGAAAAACTCTACAACAGAAGAGGGAAAAAGAAATTACAGAATGCTGAGAAACAAAATCAATAGAGGGTCCAAAAAGGCGAAGGAGCACTATTTATAAGAAAAGTGTGTGGACATAAACAGAAATATTGAACAGAGAAAGCTGGAGACAGCATACTCTGAAATATTATTTTTTTCCAAAGATAAAACTAAAACAAAAGGTGCTATACAAGACCAAAACGGAAAACTCCTTTTCGAAGACGAATATATTGTACAAAGATGGAAAGCATATCTGGAAGAACTCTACAAAGGAGAGTATACAATTACAGAGAATGATGCTGTAGAAACAGAACGGATCCATAAAACAATGGAGATGCTATTTTGAGAAGTGAATTTGACAATGCCATCTCATGATTGAAAGATAATAAAACACCAGGAATAGATAATATTTCATCAGAACTGCTAAAAATGCAGGCAGCGGCACAATTGATACACTATACAGACTTGTCTGCAAAATATATGACACAGGAGAAATACCTAAGGATATCACTAAATGTTTAATAAAAACACTACGATTTTTTTACGCTTCAACAGGCCACGGGGCCCAATTGCAGAAGCGAAATGCATCACAAAACACCCAGGAATCGAACCCGGAACCCTCTGCGTGGAAGCCAGTGTCATACGCACTGCGCTACGAGAGCCGCCCAATTAGACAGCGCAGCGTCAGCATAGATTGTTTCACATTCCAATAGACAGGACCAACCTGCCGATGGTTATGCCTGCTGGAAGAGCTGCCGCTATGCCGAAAGATATCACTTTGAGATTGATCTGTTCCATATCTCTGAGAGGATTTTCCGAAGCAGGATTCTCCTACATCTTATCTTAATTTACTTATTTTATTTATTTATTTATTTTATTAATTACACGGCTTAATAGCCTTTTACAACAGGTTTATACATAATTAAAATACAACAAACGATTAAATGTAAAAGAAAAATAAAGGGTATAAATGTAAAAAAGTATATATACCTACATAGTTTAAACATAATGAGGTTAGACATATATGTAAAAAAAGTATATATGCAAAAAAGTGTAAAGTAGTGATCTCAGAAATTTTTACTCACCGATAATATAGCAATATTAAATTTGAATAGCCAGGTATATATAAAAAATTTAAGACATTATATAAAATTTAATATTTTGAAAAGAAATGATCAAATAATAATTTTTTAAATTTTGAGAGAGATAGATTTAAAATGTCGACATATGTAGGTAGCTCATTGCCCAATTTGTGCATCCGAGGTATGTTAGAATTTGAACGATAGTTTGTGTCCAAATTGTCACAATAAAACAGCATGTTTTGGCGGGTCCTACGGTTAGGTACCTACTTTAAAATTAATACTATTCAGGAGTTTGCAACAGTCGAAATTTGAATGTAATATTTTAAAAAGGAATATTAAATCTGTTAATTTTCTTCAATCTTCCAAGGTTAGGAGATTAAGATTAGTTTGCAAATATTTGTAGTTTATTTGGTCGATCGGAATATGAAGCTTAAAATTTATAAATTTTAGGAATTTACGTTGTACTCTTTCTATATTTTTTATATGAACCCTGTAAAAAGGACACCAAATGATGGAATTGTATTCCAACTGACTACGGACCAAGGATACATATAAGAGATTTATTACATTTATTGATTCAAAGTCCTGTATTGATCTTAGTATGAAACCTAAGGTTTTCATACTTTTATTCGTAATAAAGTTGATGTGACTTTTGAATTCTAGTTTATGATCAAAAATGACACCAAGATCACGGATTTCTGTTATTTTTTCTAGGTTTGTATTATTTATTGAATACGAAAAGGAAATGGGAGATTTATTTCTACAGAAGGATAGTGATTTACACTTATCAACATTTAAAAATAGGTTGTTAGAGATGCACCAATCGTTTAATTTGTATAGGTTAGATTGGATAATTGATATATACAGGGTTATTTGTAAAACATTAATAACCTAGCAGGACTATATTCCTGCCTTGATTACGAGTCGAAAATGAAAATGAAATGCGATGTCGCATATCTCCGTAACTATTGATATTAGGTCAAAATAGCTTGAACATTTTCGACTCTTATCAAGGCAGGAATATAGTCCTGCGAGGTTATTAATGTTTACCACATAACCCTGTATAAGTAAATTAAAATGTACATTTCCAAATCAATTGTATGTTTGTAATGTAACTGTTGTATACCAGATAAATTGAATTGAATTGAATTTAATAATCGCCATTCTCCAGGAGCTAAAGATTAGCCGGTCAACCTTATCAACTGTTAATTCAGCAGCATTGTAGATTGACATTTAAAAAAAATATTGATTGTATTATTTGTATATATCTACTTATATTATTTGATTAATTACACCTACATGTTTCGGAAAAACTTTTCCACCATCGGGGTGTTATGTAACGAACCAATATTGTGTTTCCTAAATTGTATAACTCGAAATTTTCAATCCATTGTGTAAATTCTTTATTTTCTAATTAAATAATACACAACTTGGTATACACCACTAAATATTCACCTCTACAAGTTTCGGGATCGAAGTTCCCTTTCTCAGGAGGATACAATGTATACTAAAAATTATTACATGATCAATAATTAAAGGATTGTCAACTTTGGTTTTTTTATTTATAATTGGAAAAATGTTAAGTATGGGGTTGTTTGGGAATTGAACTGTTTATTATATTATTATTGAGGTTAATATTTTTTCTTATTTCTAAAATTTCAAAATTATCTAATTGTCTATTATTTTTGTTATTTTGTAAAATATGAAGACCTAAATTGATGTCGAAAGTATGGTCATGTTCCAACGAATGGTTGCAAATTCCGAGTATTCAGTCCATTGGTATTTAAACATCTTAATTCTCTATTTTCTATTAAACAAACCACGCGGGGCCATTAATAATTTACTCGCTACCCCCATGTTTCTATTTCTAATATAACTTAAAGTACCATACAATTTCATTATCTTCGATGAACTAAATTAATGTGTAAATTTATATTAGGGCTTAACTAAATTTTAAGTCTGCACTGAGAGTAAAATTTTGTCTAATATTTTAAATAGACCTGTAAACTTTTGTCAAAAGACAGCTTAATTTTTATTTTCATAATATACCTATGTGGTCTCCACAAAGTAATGTACTCCTTGTCTTAAGTTCTAGCTATTTAAAGTGTATTTTTATTTATTAATGGAATGAACTCTTCTGACCAGCCGGTGAGTCCAAAGAGTAGGTATTTCTTACTAAACGGAATACCGCGTCGGTAATGCAACGTAAAAAATACATAACAGCCTGACGATGGAAAGATTTTTCCGAAACATGTAGGTGTAATTAATCAAATAATATAAGTAGATACATAAAAAATCAATATTTTTTACTTTTTTTACTCCCTTTATATTAACTGGTGGCGTCTGCTTGCCGTCAACAAAAACTTTGGATCGATCTTTGACCCCCTTCCCGTGATCTAATCGAGCTGAAACTTGGCAAGCAGGTTCGTGGTGACGATCAAGAAGATTTATCAAATTTTCGTTAAAAAAAATTAATAATAATAGTATAAAATCAGATTTCTAGAAATTTTATTGTATGTTTCAAATTGGAATCATTAGAAAAGTTTGATTACTAGCATAGCGGCCCGATAACGTCGCGGAATATTTTCTAAATTTGAATTACTCCGTCGCTATAATAGGTACATCACTACGAATTTCGAAAATTTACAAAACAATTGGTTCACAGATGACAGCAAAATTGGGGTTTTTGGGAAAAAATCAAATAATAATTTAATTCTTTTAGATTTCTGCTTAGTTTTGAAGAATTCTACATTACTCAAATCTGATTCTGACTAAATCATTTGACGCTGGAAATTCATAAGGTACGATTTTGATGATAATTGAATCTATCAAAATCTTGACATCTCAAAACATGTGACATTTTAGAAATATATTAAATTCCTGTAAGTTTAGTGTTATGTTATATGTTTTAATTCGTCTTTAAAGCCATGTATTCACTAGGGGACAAATCGCGAAACATTCCGCTCGACATGTCGCATCAACATCTACGCTCATGTTTCGGGGACAATGACGCGGTCAATTGACGTGTACACACCGGGATTCGCATATCTTGTCGCGGAAATGTCATGCGAAGAGGTTATGGATGACAGCTGCGGTATCACATTTGGCGAAAACGGGGTTCCGCGCAATTCGAAATGTTTTTTTGGGTCGCAATTTCAAATTAACGAGGTTTTACTGTAGTAAATTGAATATTATTAAAAACAAGGTCCTTTTTGCAAATAATTATTGTTTTCCAGACGTCACGGAAATATATCGCCCTATGAGGTTATGATGATAGCCGCGTATCTGTTTATGTTAATGAGTTTATCGAAAAGTAAGAGGAGAAAAAAGAGGAGAATGCGAAATTATTAACTGCAAAGAGAAAGAAGGACGGACATTCTATGCGATCTTCGATCGATACAGCTCGATGAGTTCGAGAACAATTTCGTTTCCCCACATTGTCATCTTGACAGATACAGCGCATACGTATTCACTTGTAAACATACCACGTGGTACTGACGCTCCGCGGAATGTTGCGGTGAGTACGCTCGGGTGCCGTGCGCATGGCAACGTTGCCACGGCACGTAGAAATGCCGCGCTATGTTGTGCGCGAGGTCGCGGAACAGTGCACGACGTTGCAACGTCACGTAGACTCTATGCCGCGCATGCTGTTGAGGGACAATTTGTCCCCTAGTGAATACATGGCTTAATTGTTGTTTACAAAGAATGGGAGTATAATAAAAACTTGGTTTTTATGGGTTACTTTTTATTTAGATGTGAGTTACAATTATTTTTGGCCTTGCTTGCTATGTACAAGGCTCATAAATTACCTCAATAGGAGTCCAGCTATTCTACTCTAGTTAAAATACAGCTTTGCTGGAACAGGAGGAATTTGTCCGCGGAACTTGAAACTCCTAAACTGTGAGGTACTTCTGCCGCGTATGCAACTGCAGCTGTATGCAGTTGCACGTTAATAGATGCAAGGATGTTATGTACGTTATATGTAGCCTTCGTAGGCTAATAATAAAAAAGGATTGTGGAAGATACCCGGTTCCTGCCATCTAATATTTCATAATATTTTGTTATAATATTTTGTACAATATTTTATGTTATTTTTTGTATAATATTTTGTGTTATTTTTTGTATAATATTTTGTGTTATTTTTTGTATAATATTTTGTGTTATTTTTTGTACAATATTTTGTGTTATTTTTGTATAATTTTTTGAGAATTTCTGGAAAAATAATTGCATAATAATATAAACAGAAGCACATTGAATTTTGTTCACCGTTGTGAATATTCATTGATATGTGATTTAAGGGAGTAAAAAAAGTAACCCATAAAAACCAAGTTTTTATTATACTCCCTTTCTTTGTAAAATATAACAACAATTAAAGACGAATTAAAATATATAACATAACACTAAAATTACAGTAATTTAATATATTTCTAAAATGTCAGATGTTTTGAGCTTTGATAAGATACTTCATGCTTTGAAGATTAAATTCTAAAAACATTTGTCAGTCAATTTAGATTTTCGACTTTCGTGGTGAAGTACCTATTATGTATACCGACGGAGTAATTCAAATTTAGAAAATATTCCGCGACGTTATCGGGCCGTTTTCTAATGATTCCAATTTGAAAAACCCATTAAAATTTCTAAGAATCCGAAATTATACTATAATTATTAATTTTCTTAACAAAAAAATGATATATCTTCTTGATCGTCGCTACGAGTCTGCTTGCAAAGTTTCAGCTCGATTGTATCACGGGAAAAGGGTCAAAAATCGATCCAAAGTTTTTTCGACGGCAAGCCGGCAAGCAAGCAAGCAAGCAAGCAAGCAGACGCCACGAGTTAATATAAAGGGAGTAATAAAAAGGAATGAAAGTAGACAATGCGGTGGAAATGCGGTCACTAAGGCGCTTGTGTGGAAAATATTTGGTGATAGAGTGAGGATTGGACAAATTAGAAGTGAATGTGACGTTCACATCTGCTGCAGTGTGGTAGACAGGATAGAGAAAGGAATGCTGAGATGATTTGGTCATGTAGAACGTATGAGCGACGAGGAAAGGATGATAAGAAAATATAGTTGAGTGAGTGAGTGTTGAAGGCAACAGGAATAGAGGGCGTCTGCGAAAGACTTGGCACGATCAGATACTACAAGTATTTGAGGATGGCCCTGTTAAAAGCCTCAACAACCGTAGCCTGCATGAGAAGATGTATGAATGTAGCTGAAAGAAAAGTGTTGTGCCAAGATAGAAGAATATGGCGCTCTATTCTCTCTGCCTACCCCTGCGAGGAAATGGCGTGATGGTTAGTTAGTTAATTAAAATATCGAAAATAATTTTCGGGCATATATTAGGGTACGAGTATCAACTCTCCTAAATTCGAATGTACGTCCGTCCGTAGAATTACAACAACAACATTGATGATCAGCGACAAACGTTCGTTCGTCCATCCATAACTTGTCAGAATTACAAAAAAAACACTGATAATCAGCAACGAACATTCACCAAAAATGTCGTCATTAAAGTTGCTTCTGTAAATATACTTTAAATATATTTTAAGTCGTTTAATTTTTTAAAGTTTAATCTGATTTTAGTTTTAGGTTTAAGCGAATAAAGTTAATTTCAAAAAATAAATGGTTTTCTATTCATGAATTTTCTACTTCAAAATCCAGCTATTATAATGTCCCGTGACTTTTCACGGATTTACGAATGAATACATTAAAAAATATTGCTTCATAGTCTCGTCTTAAAAATAAATGTAGGTATATAAAAATATAGAAGCCTCTTTTACCAGTGGCGACATCTATCTACTGTTGCATGGGAATGTTGATCTTCGGTACAATCGTTACATCGTGTAAATTGATCACTTAAACCAGCCCTCTAACAGTGAAGACGAGTTAATGTAATACTGGCTGTGCCCGCGCGGCTTCGCACGCGTAGATTTTTAGTGCACTGTTTGGATCGTCATAGAACTTTCGCGAACCTTCTAGAAAATTCTCCTTCCAGAACTTTCAAGAAATTTATTAAACGTACAGAAACCTTCTAGACACACCGACACATTCCGCCACTCAGATTAGAACCTTATAGAACTTTCGGGAATTTTCTAGAAATTTCTTCTTCCAGAACTTTCTAGAGCAGGTTTTTCCGGAACCTTCTAGACCCACCGACACAGTCGGCGCGCCTATTTTGAAACAATCTGAAGCATTTGCGGCATTGCCATAATAAAACAATGTGCTAGAAAGCACATTTTCGTCATCCACGCATAGCCACCCACCAAACTCGCATATTTTCGATGTGACACCAAGGGCTATCTACCACCATAACCACCAGTGGGTGGTTGTAGCTGGTTGTGGAGAAAACTTGGCGGGTAGGGAAACACGGGTTTCTTTATATTTTGATTAGGAAAACACACAGTTCGGGACGAGTTTTTTGTTTGATAATTTGATATGCGCAAACATGTGAGATAGAATAATCATAAGCATGAAGTTGTACACAGAAATATGGGAAATAAAAATTCTAGCCGCAGCCACGGCTAGAATTTTAAATAAACTTTTCTTAAGATAAGGCTTTTTTGATAAATATTTGTTTTTCAGCATCTTTACTAATGAACAATTTATTTGCTTGTACGCGCTGCACAGAATAATTCTCTGGACAAAATCCCAAGACAAACGAGACAAGACGTACTTATTTATGTAAAGTTTCTACGAGAAATGTCATAATAAGTATAAAACGTCATCAATGTGTAAAATGTTTTATAATAGTTGTCAAGCCATGTTGAAAAAAAAAAACAAACCGATGAGAAGAGATGCCTCCTGTCTGTCCAAAGTTTCAGAATAAATAATTGCAGATATCTTCGGGCTCTGACGACGCCTTGCTGGCCAATCGAAGGCTGCGTACCCGGGTTGGTCCACCAATCATAAGCTGTGATACGGATCAAACGTGACAGTTATTTATCAGTCAAAAACTGTTATCATGGCCTTGTAATAATTGTAACGTATCTTCGAGGTAAGAAAATGTTCTAAGTTCACATTCCGGTGGAAATTTTTTGCATAACTTTCTGATTACTTCATCTAATTTATTTTATAACTAACCGAAAAATACATAATTGAATAAACAATACACCTCTCCAATCTCGATCCCAGTACCTAAGCGCTAACAGTAATATGGTCATTATGATTATCGTTCTAATATGCGCAGAGCAGTAAAGATCTTTTTTCTTGGCATCTTCGTACCCAGCGGCAGGGTGTTTCAGTACTTAGTAACGGTCACTTTTTAACAATTATGAATTCAACATCATTTTTGTTTTTTCCCCATTAGTTTAAGTGGAAAAAACAAACTATTTGTTTTCGAATGGAATGAAAATGGATTTACAAAAAGAAAACGGAATACGGTTTTTCTTATATAGCAACACTGAATGTCTGTATCGAAATTTTCCCCCCTACCCTCAATATGCCTGTTACCCTATCGTTGTCGAACTGACAAGTCAGACATTTCTCGCCTCCTGACTCGAAAAATTGTCGTCTCGCGTTTTTTAAAACATAAATTGCAAGTAAACAAACTAACAGATTGAAAATAATTATAATTCATTAAAGATGCTCGTTTAATTTGTAATATTATTGAATAAAAAATACATCTCACGAGCCATTCAGTCATAAAAGATCCACAAAGTGGAGCAATTTTCTTCATTTTTAAATCATCGAAGTTTTGGTAATTTATTAATCAATTTTATAATTTAGTGTGTGTTATTTTAATAAGATATCCGTATTTAAAATATACGCAACCCGATGAATAAATTTTAAAATGAGATATTTCAGAACAAAAATGTGATAAAAAACGCAAGAGAAGATATGAGAAAAAATGCTGAAATTTGCTCAATCTGCTGGACGATCGCCTTGTATGCGTATAGATGCCCTCGTTACGTCGCCGTCGGACAACTGGTATGACCTGTGAACACCGTGTGCTGGATCCAACCAAGTGGTTTAAAGTGTTTGGTGAAGTGAAGCTGGAAGGAGCGCCAGGAGATAATAAGGTCAGTCGAAACGTTCATTTATTACAGTCCACTCTCGCCTCGTCCCCCTTACTTAACCTTTCCTATTTTTCTAGTCCTATTTCCCTCCATATACAATTCATTTTCTAAGAAGTGTGGATGGCCTCGGTCGCATACAAGCCATCGCATTCAATTACTTATTTACTTTTTCTTAGATCTGTCGATCTGTGGCTCGGAAAACTACGCCCCCTGTGACGATGAGGTCCAGCTATCCCTTCATCTAATCGGTGGTCTTCCCCGTGGGCGTCATCCAGAGAGTATTTCATTAGCTGCTGTATGCGCGAGTTTGTCACTCTCTATCCTGGCTATGTGATCCTCCAGAATCTCCCTCTGGATCTGTTCCATCGTGATAAATCCTCTGTTTTTCAGGTTTTCGTTATGTCTACATTTCTGACACTATCACATAAAGTTTTTTCCAGTACACTTTTTATTATTATTATCCGGTATTACGAGTAGTATCGAACAGCAGAATTGCCAAGACGAATAGGAATGCGCTGGGCTGCTTTTGGCAAACTCAAACATATCTTCGAGAACAAAGAGATCCCAATTAGCCTAAAAAGAAAAGCCTCTGAACCATGCATACTGCCAGTGATGACGTATGGATTGGAGACTATGGCCCTTACAAAGAAAAGTGTAGAAAAGCTCAAATGCACGCAACGATCCATGGAGAGATCCATCCTTGGAGTAAGTCTAAGAGATAGAATTAAGAATAGAGTAGTGGATATCATGGATCATGTAGCGAAGCTAAAATGGCAAGGCAGGTTGCTACAAGATGGCCTCCCAGACTTC
This sequence comes from Agrypnia vestita, assembly GCA_016648135.1. Taxonomy (NCBI): domain Eukaryota; kingdom Metazoa; phylum Arthropoda; class Insecta; order Trichoptera; family Phryganeidae; genus Agrypnia; species Agrypnia vestita. Next base: position 27,196 of record JADDOH010017162.1, on the reverse strand, counting down.
TGAAATGGAGACCTTGGGAGAATAAAAGAGGCATGGGAAGACCTCAAAAGACATGGGCCGGTGATATAGCTGCTGTGGGGGGAAAGAAATGGCTACAATTAGCAAACAACAAGGAAGGCTGGAAAGAAAAGGAAGAGGCTGGAAAGAAAGGGCTGGAAAAAAGGCTGGAAAGAAAAGGAAGAATCCAGCAGTGGAGAGGCTAATGAAGAAGAAGAAGATTACGAGTATGCGGTTGCCTGTGTTAAAAATATTTAGAATATTAAACAAATTAATAATAATGATAAAAAATATTTCACTAAATGAATTTTAATTGCCGACTAGATTCATACGTTTGCGACCACCCTGTGCCTCGAGGACAGAGACATGACTTGTGACGCACGCACGTGCAGCACGTAGCACGTAGGTGCGTGTCCCCACACATGTGCAGCCGATACGAGATGATTTTTAGTATTATTTATTCCCCGCAACAAGAGTATAGACTTTTTGCATTTTAAAGGGCGCTCTCTCCAGCGCGGTGAGCGGGGAGCGCGGGGCGCCGCGGGACATGGGCTCACTTTGTAATAAATATTAATAAAATAAAACTCATTCATCTGTAGATCCACACTCATTTAACGTAAATTACAACCACATAGATATTTTAAACTCGAAAATTCTGGACATTAAACAATTAACTTGTCAACCGCACCCTAACCAGTTGACTTAATTTATATTCCCATGTACTCCCATACTTCTTTCCTTTATCCTAATCCCATTCCATTATCAAATTAAAATGATCAAAATATAATGACACTGTAAATTGTCATAACGTCACACATTGCTTATATCTTTTATAATTAATTTTAAGTGGTAAGTTTATAATTGGCATAATTAACTATTTTTTTTATCTCTTGAAGGTCAATTTTAGATTTGCTGTTAACTTTTCCTAAAGTAAATAAATAAATAAATAAATACATAAATATATAAATAAATACACTTCTTGTCCTCGGAAGAACAAAGTGTCATCTGTCAGCATCGACTTCACACTTCATTTGAGACACAATCTGCTGCCTTGATTAAATAGATGAAAACAGGGCATCCAAAGATGTATTTGATTTTTTGTATTCGTATTAAATTTTAAATATCCATTTTTTAAATTTATTGAAGCTAGATGGTTTTCAAATATGTAAATAACATTTTTTTTCATGTCATTTAAAACAAAAGTTGAATGAAAAAAACTTAACTAATTCGAAAATATATATTATAATTATATTGCACCGCTTAAAAAAATATGTGTCACTCCCATAACTTTATTGTAAAGCTTACAAGGTGAAATAATTTTCTTCAATTCCAAAAAATCGTTGGTGTCATAAATTATTAAATAACTTCTTCAACAACAGCAAAATAACTTTGCGTTAACATGATTTTTAATAATAATTAAAAAAAACGTATAAATTCCCTATTTATTGTTTCGGAGCCAATGGTCCTTAATCAGAATACTAAAAATTAATTCAATTTATATTTTTTGCTACATTTTTGTGAAAATTTCACCTCAACTGAACTCTGCAAAAATGTCTTCATAATTGAATAATGGAATGCGAAGTTCCAATTGTGATAATTTTTTTAAATGCTCACGATGCTGGTGTGACGCTCTGCATATGGATTATAGATGAGCAGAAGTTTGAGTGGGTGTTCCTCCACGCAGCTCGGACTTGGCGACGCGATAACAGCATCCACGAATCTGCCGACAACTGCTTCATAAATGCTGGGACTTTTACGAAAATTATATTTAAGGTTTTTTTAAGATGTATTCATTGATTTTCCAGTAATACCCCGCATAGCGCTGTTTAAGTATCAAGCCATGTATTCACTAGGGGACAAATTATCTCTCAACATCACGCGCGGCATAGAGTCTACGTGACGTTGCAACGTCGCGCACAACATAGCGGGGCATTTCTACGTGCCGCGGAAATGTTGCCATGCGCACGGTACTCGAGCGAGCTCACTGGGACATCGGGCTGCGCGTCAGTATCACGTGGTATGTTTACAAGAGAATGCGCATGCGCTGTATCTGTCAACTGACATTATGTAGGGAAACGAAATTATTGTTCTCCAACTCATCGCCGTACAATTTTGTGGGACACTTCAAACCATGTGAATATAAAAATAAAATGATGTGAGGACCAACAGCGTTCCTTAATATTGTCTTGCTTGGCTATGGAAGGCCCGATTACTTGTAATAAATTGTCAAAACCAGTTGTTGTCATTCGAGTGAATTTGACAAAAGATCCGTCAGATATTCGAAGATCGCATAGAATATCCATCCTTCTTTTTCTTTACAGTAAATAATTTCCCACCACCACCTTTTTCTCCTCTTACATTTCAATAAACTCGTTAAAATAAATAGATACGCAGCTGCCATCATAACCTCATCGGGCGACAAGTGTAAATAGATGCGCAGCTGTCATCGTAACCTCATCGGGTGACTTTAGAGATTTTTATAAAAACTACAATATCATGAATGCTGTACCCATTACTCTTTCTCGAATGAGGTGACCGAGAAATGTTAGAAAGGAGTCTGGAAGAATGTGTGACCGGAGCTAAGCAAGGATTTTGACACAAAATAATCCAATTTTGATATCGACGAAATTGTATCAGTATCACTTCCAACCAATTATCTCAAACACTCACCGAGACACTCATCATAATATTTTTAAAATTTCAAAGTTCAAAAAAAAGAAGAAGAAGAAGTATTAAAATATGATTCTAATTTTAGTTTTACGCCAGCGTCAGGGTCTTTCATAATCTGTTTTTAAAATTAAAATATTTCTTGTACTTTCAGAAAAAAACGTGATGAAAGGAAACGCAAAGTTTGCAAAAAGTACGTAAAAACTAAATAATTTCTTAAAAAATAAATTAATAATTATATCATACGCGTTACATGATTATCTATCTTTTCACCGATACGAATTTAAAAATTTTGAAAACTCACGAAAATATGCAAGAAAAACCCATTTTTGCTCAAACGGGCGTAGAAAAAAAAGGAGAAAAAGAAAAAAAATAAAAGTTCACAATTTTGCTGCGGCAATTAATTGCCTTTCATATTCTTTTTACAAAATATTTTTATCGTGTATACTCGCTGAGAAAACCACAAAAAAGCGCGCGAAAACCGTAAAAAAACGAAAATAATCGAAATGGTCATTTTGGTCACAAACAATCAAACATATAAACATATATCGGCCAATGTGCACTATTTTTTTAGAATATAATTTTGTTGGGGAATATAATTTTTATTTATTAATTTATGAACGCCCTATAGGGCTTTCACAACAGATAGGTAAAGTGTACATTAACAGAATGTATTGTTTAAAGAAAAATAATAATAACATGTAAACATAATAATGACATAAAGTGGAAAAAAAGTACTTGAAAAACATAATATAATAGAAATTTAAAAATAAAAATAGTAATAATGTAGAGTGAAAAGATATAGCACAAGCTTTGAAAGTCATAATATAATCAAAAATATACATACAAATACAAATCAATTTATTAAGTCCAATTCGACAAATACTAGTAATCTTTCAATAAACCTTTTAATATATGTTTGAAATCTTAGGATATTGAAGAATTATTACAAGTTAATTTATTTTCTGTACTGTTTCACTTACCCCCATTATGTAAGTGTTAAAATGACTTCGTTGAACGCTGTTTCCTTTAGCGCTGGAACTTATTGGAACGAATTCCCCGCGTTAATCGGGGTATGAGTAACAACATATGATTTCGAGTTTACAACTGCTTTCTTTAAAAATGGTTCTTGTGGACTCATTCTTAAAAAAAAAAACATAAAAACCAAGATTTTACAATACTCCCTTTCACATTTTCGGGTTTCGTGTCCACCAGATGCGTCAGAATATTTTCATACAGTTATACGAAAAAACCATTAAAAATTTGAAAAATCCAAAATAACACTATAATTATTAAATTTATTTAACGAAAATTTGACAGATCTTTTTGATCGTCGCCACGAGTCTGCTCGCAAAGTTTCAGCTCGATTGGATCACGGGGAAGGGGTTAAAAATCGATCCAAAGTTTTTTCGTCAGACAAGCAAGCAAGCAGACGCCACGAGTTAAAAGAAAGGGAGTAATCACTGAACAATTTCACACAATGGACCCCGTTTCGCCCCCGTTTCCCCGTCGTAATTACCGAAGAGCGGGGTAAAAATAAATGAACCGCGATGAAGTGACGCGCATGGGCAGGAGATGGTAGCGGCTGCCGCTAGCCGCTAGATGTCGGCTGCGAGCTGCTAGCCATTGCGCGACACATGTGGGACTCCTCTTATTGGAGGGCAGGGCCGCACTCGGTCTTTAAAATATAACTAGCTGTGCCCGCGCGGCTTCGCACGCGTAGATTTATAGTACACTATTAGGATCGTTATAGCGCTTTCGCGAACCTTCTAGAACATCCTCCTTCCAGAACTTTCAAGAAATTTATCGAACATACAGGAACCTACTAGACATACCGACACATTCCGCCACTCGGAACCTTATAGAACTATCGGGAATTTTCTAGAACCTTCTCCTTTCAGAACTTTCTAGGGCAGGTTTTTGCGAAACCTTCTAGACTCACCGACACAGTCGGCGCGCCTATTTTGAAACAATCTGAAGTATTTGCGGCCTTCCCATAACAAAACAATGCGCTAGAAAGCATATTTTCGTCACCCACTCCTACCCACGCACAGCCACGCAGCGGTAGCAACATTCGTTGAGCGGCCAGTTCGGGTTTGCTGAGCCGGGGTTCAAGCCCCATCTCCGGCCGTTTAATTTGTTTTTAGCCGTGAATTCGAACGAAATTACGGACGTTATACGAAGTTTCGGAAGTACATATAGACAAACAGATAAACAGACAGACAGACAGACGGACGGACGGACAGACAACGAAATTATTATGTTTGATATTTAGGGAAGCACACAGTATAGTGACAGGTATTTGCTGAGTTCTTTTGGCAATAACTTATAATAAAGTAAAGGATTAATAATAAACTAATCCATAAACACCAAGTTTTTATTATACTCCCTTTTTCATAGAATCAGGTTTCGTGCCTACTGCACGCGTCGGGGTTATTACTTATTTGTATTGATTTCAAATTGAAAAAACCGTTAAAATTGATAAAAATCCAAAATTATACTACGATTATTAATTTTTTTAAACGAAAATTTGTGAGATCATTTTTATCGTCCTCACGAGTCTGCCTGCAAAGTTTCAGCTCGATTGGATCACGGAAAAGGGTCAAAAATCGATTCAAAGTTTTTCCTACAGACAACAAACGCCAGACGCTACGAATTAAAAGAAAGGGAGTAAAAAACTAACCCATAAAAACCAAGTTTTTACAATACTCCCTTTCGCTTTGAATCAGGTTTCTTGTCTATACACGCGTCGGGCTAGTTTCTCATGTAGAATGATTTCAATTTGAAAAAAACATTAAAATTTTTAAAAATCCAAAATTATACTATAATAATTAATTTTTTAAACAAAAATTTGTTAGATCATTTTCATCGTCGCCACGAGTCTACCTGCAAAGTTTCAGCTCGATTGGATCACTAAAAAGGGTTAAAAATCGATTCAAAGTTTTTCCGACAGACAACAAACGCCAGACGCTACGAGTTAAAAGAAAGGGAGTAAAAATTGATATACCTAATGTCAATCTTCTTTAGCTAGGTTTTTCTTTAGATGAATAAAACATTATTATTTGCTTAATGGTACTTATAATCTATCTCCTCAAGTGTTGACATTTCACCCAAAATTTAAAAAATATTTTATATTTAAAATTGAATGAGAAGACTAGAATACGACCACTATAAATTGGCGTGCGAGGGAGGGCGTCTCTGTCGCGTACAGAAGTTGCCAGGGTGTAAATTTATTACACAGTACATAATGTACAGAATGTCCGGTGACCGGTGTCGTAGCCTTTAACAGAAATTTGGTCGGGCAGCACTAAAGAAACCAAGCCGTAATGGCGGCCGTTCTATCTGTCAAACTGTCAGACGGTAATATCGGTCCATTATTCGCTTTTTCAGCTTCGAAAAACATTAATACTTTATTGGCAATTGTTCTAGCACCACCCCGGACTGTTTAGGATGTTTTGGACATAATAATTCAGTGTAGGTATATTGGTAATCAAGATGTCACAGTTCCCGACCAAATACAAAATTGAACTGAATGACAGGGCGAGGGGTTACCGCCGGGTGCGGGCGGGGCGGGTTTTAGTTCCAAATTTGCCGACATAATAATTCAGTGTATATTGGTAATCAAGATGTCACAGCTCCCGAGCAAATACAAAATTGTACTGATTTTTCCTGTTTCACTTTGAAAAGTTTCCATTTTGAACAAGAGCGTCTCTATTCTATGACAAAAGCATTCCAGTAATAGGAATGTGTGTTTGATTGTTAGCTCATTCATGAGCATGCTTAAAATAAGCATGCCAATAACAAGTAAGTGCATACAGTTGTTAGAGCATGCTAGTTTTGAGCATGCTAATGAGCATGCTCAAAACTAGCATGCTCATTAGCATGTTAGCATGTGTATCGGTAGGTACCTTTAAGCAAACCAAGTCATCAAGTGGTCGGGGTCAAAACCTTCTCTATAGACGTACCACTATAACTTGGCGTGCGAGGGAGGGCGTCGCTGTCGCGTAACAGGGTGTAAATTTATTACATAATACATAATGGACAGAATGTCCGGTGACCGGTGTCGTATTAAATACAGCAATTTGGTCGGGCAGCACTAAAGAAACCATGCAGTAATGGCGGCCGTTCTATCTGTCAAACTGTTAGACGGTAATATCGGTCCATTATTCGCTTTTTCAGATTCGCAAAACTTTAATACTTCATTGGCAATTGTTCTTTCACCATCCCGGACTGTTTAGGATGTTTAGGACATAATAATTCAGTGTATATTGGTAATCAAGATGACACAGCTCGCGCTTGAAGACGAGAATGAACTGAATGACAGGGCGAGGGGTTACCGCCGGGTGCGGGCGGGGCGGGTTTTATTTCCAAAGTCGCCACATGCCAAGTTATTGTGGTCAAGCAATACTAGCTACCATATATTTACTTAAATGGGCCATCTTCTCCGCTCCGCCCCTGCGAGACCAAAACAATATTTTTACCAAAATAACTGATTTGATGAGTTATGGAGTTCCACCCGACTCGATCTTTTATTTGTCTTATTTAACGCAGCGCGCAAGTGCAACGCTCTTTTTAACCCTTTTGGGCCGAGATAATTCTGTTGCGTCACGTAAGGGCGTCATATTTTCATACTACTATTAACCCTATTTTTTTCAGTGAATGTTTCGTCTCATGGTGTTCGTGTTAATATCATTACAAAGTGCATTTTTCGGACTATTTTTTGGTAACATCGAAGCTTTAATAACAGTGGTGTTATTAAATTTGCTTCGAGTAGGGAAAATATTAGATGCAAATAATAGGATTTTTTGTACGAATTTGTAAAGAAATTGCTTTAATATGGGTCTGGGAAGACCAAAGGAAAAAAAATCAAAATTAAAACATACTGTTTAACATTTTGAGAAATATTATAGAAAATGATATTTTAATACTGTATCCTATGCCATTTTAGAATATAATTTTTTTATAATATAGTTATAATTCAAAAACTTGTATGCAATTTAAATGTTGCTCAAAAATAATTTTAAAAGTAAAGTTTAAAAAAAATGGTATCCTTCACAACTGAGAATCCCAAAGTATTTTATGTAAATTATACAAAAAAATCTCGGTCACCTAAGTACTCAGCAGACAGATTCAGTACCTGCTAGAATTTTTCGAGCGATGAATACGATAAACACATATACACAAATGTTAAAAAAAAATTTAAACGAAAAATTTAAAAATAAATACAATGAGCAATACTCACTTACTTAATTACCATTACGCCGATTCCTCGCGAGGGCAGGCAGATAGGGAAGAGCGCCACAATCTTCTGTCATGACGTACAACTCTCACCTCATCTACATTCATCTTCTTCTTCTTCGTGTGCAAGCTCGATGGTTGTTGAGGCTCCTAACAGGACCGTCTTCAAGGATACGGTCGATATGGTCATTTATTTATTTATTTATTTAATATACATGGAAGACCAACAGCACAACAAAGAAGCATAGAAAACATTATATAATATAGATGGCCAATTATAGGTCTCCACTTTTAGAAATATGTTATGATATGATATGATATATTATGATATGAAGTAAACTTAGGCATGTTAAGAATTATATAACAAGAAGGAATAAAAAATTTAAACAAATGAAAAAGAGACTTAATTATTAGCAGAAAAACATAGGCACGTTAAGAATAATACAAAAAGAATAAATAAAAAAAAATTAACAAGAGAAAAGGAGACTTAATTAGTAACTAGAAAAAAATTCTGCTCTCAAAATTTTTCTCAATCTTGTGTGGCTGCACTCGAACAGATCACTACCCAATGATCTAAATAATTCCAGGTTTCTGGACAATACCGTACACATAATTAGATATGCATAACAAAGATTTACACGTGGACTGAATGAGTGTGTCAAAGTGTGGCGTATATAGGCACTGTCCTCAATGATAAATGTCCCAAGAAAGGTCAAGAACCCCGTTAAGTTTCTGCCACCGAAGATGCTTAAAAGCGAACAAATAGGGTAGAAAGGTGTAAACCACTCGAGGGTGGGTTTTTTGCCACATTTTTTCATCCCCCGCAGCCTGGGAACCGGCGGCCTGACCCGCCCTGACCCCGAGGGCCGATAAATCACAGCGGCCGGGACTGTCAGACCCGACTGACGAGGGTTTCAACCCCGATGATGATTATCATATTAAAGCCACCAAAAATGTTCATCACAGATATGTCATTATTTTTATTGCTGACACACGAGAGTTGCGAGCAAACAGTAAATTTTTATATTTTCCTGAATGCTCCGTATCCACGGCTGAGATTTTTTTATTTTATTGATTTTTAATTATTTAATTTGTAGTACAAATACAGTTCATATAAATAACATATCAGATTAAACATTTTTTTTAAATACTTGGTAGTCATGTAGACTTCATCAGTGAAGAGAAGCTCTTGAGTCTGATGAGGGAGCCACAGTTCTTATTCCTTCATATAATATATAGGTACATAATGTATACAAGTTATTTATTAATACAGTAAAAAGGTAAATTGATAATGAAAGTATAGGAGTTATTTTGAAAAAAAGGTATAGGTTTAAATGATTTATGAATTTAAGTTTGATTGTAGGATAATTTTATTTTTTTTGATTTGCTCTGAGAGGTCACTGATGCATCGTATCTCGATAGGAAAGTTATTATAGTAATTAATGGCTTTATAAATATAGTGATACTGCATTTGGGTTGTTTTACATTTAGGCATTATGAATTGGTTTCCATTTCTCATAAATTTGAAATATTCCTGGTTTTCTGTAAGGTTTTTTTCTGTACATATTTTTAATATGGAAATATTTATAAAATTTTCGTTTCGAGACAATCTGTGAGACTTGTGTGGATGTATAATGCTTGGAATAACCAACTAACTAGAGTGCCACCACTATAACTTGGCGTGCGAGGGAGGGCGCCCCTGTCGCGAAACAGAAGTTGCCAGGTTGTAAATTTATTACACAATACATAATGTACTGAATGTCCGGTGACCAGTGCCAGAGCCTTCAATATAAATTTGGTCGGGTAACAGCGCACTCCGCAGCGGCCGCTCTATCTGTCAAACTGTCAGACGATAGTATCGGTCCATTATTTGCTTTTTCAGCTTCGCAAAACTTTAATACTTCGTTGGCAATTCTTCTTGCACCACCCCGGATTGTTTTGGTTGTTTTGGACATAATAATTCAGTGTATATTGGTAATCAAGATGTCACAGCTCCCGAGCAAATACAAAATTGTCCTGAATGACAGGGCGAGGGGTTGCCGCCGGGTGCGGGCGGGGCGGGTTTTAGTTCCAATCCTGCCGCACGCCAAGTTATGTTGGGCAGGCAATAACCATCACGCCGTTTCCCCGAAGGGGTAGGCAGAGAGGATTGAACACCACACTCTTCTATCCTGGCACACCACTTTTGCAGCGGCCACATTCATACATCTTCTCATACAAGTTCTACGGTTGTTGTGGCTTTTAACAGGGCCATCCTCAAATACTTGTAGTATCTGATCGTGCTAAGTCTTTCGCGGACTTCCCCTCTATTCCTGTTGCCTTCAACACTCGCCTCATATATTTTCTCAACCATCCTTTCCTCGTTCATACGTTTCGCATGATCAAACCATCTCAGCACTCTTTTCTTTATTCTATCTACCACACTACAACCAGCATTACATTCACTTTTAATTTGTTCATTCCTCGCTCTATCGACCAAAGATTTTCCACGCAAGCGTCTTAGTGACCGCATTTCCACCGCATTCAGTCTACTTTCATTCCTCTTTCGCCAATTCCAACCTTCACTTTCATAATCAGGGTTGACAATTATGGCCAGTAAGAATCTGTCAAAGAAAGCAAGACCAGCGGTACATAATGGCGTTCTAGTGCCAACCCTGATGTATGAACACTCGGAATAATAACCGCATAATCGGTAATCGGGTTGTTTGCGCAGCACACTATACATTTGTTTTAGTAACGGAATACTGGATACAAAGTACCTAAAAAATCAAAACCTTATTAATTTAAAACCCAGCCCACTGTACCAATCACAAGTGTGTACGACACATTCTCGCGATAGGAGAAAAATAATCAACGTTATTAGAATAAAAAAGTTATTAAACTAAATGCTGGCTTACTCTACACAACAACTTTTATTTCTTTTAGTAGGTCTGTTGATCTGTGGTATAGAAAAACTACGCCTCCTGGGATGACGAGGTCCAGCTATCCCTCCATCTTTTCGGTGGTCTTCCCGGTGGGCGTCGTCCAGAGGGGACTTCATGAGCTGCTGTATGCACGAGTCTGTCACTGTTTATCCTGGCTACGTGATCCCTCCAGAATCTCCTACTGGACCTACTTCATCTTGCTATTTCCTCTATTTTGCAGGTTTCCCTTATGTCTGCATTTCAAGAAATAAAAATGTATTCTCTAATGAATATTCAATTAACAATATACCATTATCTACTAAATCCGAAAGCAAAGACCTTGGGGTGATACTTGACAGTAAATTAAATTTTAACAAACAGATCGATTATATAGTCACCAACGCATCATCTATGCTTGGTTTTGTCATACGCACATGTAAACATTTCAAAAATGTCAGTATCCTCAAGACACTTTATTTCTCATACGTTTGTAGTATTTTAGAATATGCATCTCAGGTGTGGAATCCAGGTTATGCAGTACACGAAAATAGAATTGAAAGCGTCCAAAACAGATTCCTGAGATACCTAGACCTCCGTTCATTTAGATCTCACTTAAGCAATGAAGACTGTGCGAAGTTTTTTAACATGCAGACCCTAACTCGTCGAAGAAACATAGCTGACGCGGTGATGCTACTCAAAATAACACACAATCTACTTGATAGTCCGGAACTTCTTCATCCCAACTCGCAATAACAGACATTCACCTACTTTTCATCTCCCCTTTTGTAAGACCAACTCAAAACAGAACTCCTTTATGTAGAGATCCACAAATTCATTTAACACAAACTATCACCACATTGACATTTTCAACTCAACGATAAGAAACATAAAACAAACAATATCTACACTACCGCACCCAAACTATTTCGTACATTATATCTTCCCTTCTACTCCCGTCCCACATTCCCCTCCACCCTCTCCACTCGCTGTTAAAGTAAGTTAAAGTAAATTACTATATTCAGTGGAAAATTTGTAATTGGCATAATTTTAAAAACCATTATTTCATATTTGTTAAGATTGTTGATTTGCTGTTAATTTTCCCCAAAATAAAATAAAAAAATAAATAAATGAATTTCAGACACGATCACTACAGTTTTTTCATCATATGTATAAAAATTTGATTTCAGCACCTCAAACAATATTCAACAGTTATGACCCACTTCCTGCCCAACACTCGCCTTAAAATTTGGCAGCGAGACGTATTGCCAATGACGATATAGTAATCATTCATTAATTTTTCAAAATCAGTTTAACTGTTCAAAAAGAATATTTTGAACAACGGGGCGGCTACTTGCTGCTTGTTAATGCCTTATCCTCGTCCTTTTTTCGTTCGCATAAAACAAATTTATGCGAATACTACTCTTAAATACACATACAAACACAAAAATACACAGTTTAAACCAATCCAAACAATAATTACCACACGGTCAAACAAACTCAATCTATAAATCCCAAGGTTACGTACCACGTAAGGTCAAAGGAGCTACAGCTATTTTGGACCCAAATTACTTAATTGCGTGCTGGACGAATTAAAACAATCCGGGCTAACCACAATTTACAACCCTAACATAAAATACAAAACAAAACAGTGGATCCGAAACAAGGGGAGAGCTAAAATAGGCACACTTACACAAACACACTAACACAATATAACCTCATATTTATGATATATTTTCTATTATGTTACTTTACACATTATTATCTATTTACTATGTTTTGAACCTACACAATATTGTAAACTATGCCTGTCTCAACACAGATATTTCTAGTGAGACAGGCACAGTCCAAACAAAATCTGATAATTATAATTAAATAGAAATAAATAAATGAAAAAAAAAATATATATGTAAATGAAGATCGGTAGGTACCTATTGATCTTCATTTAATTTGAATTGTTAAAATGGAACGTTTAAATTTGTGTGAAAATTCTTTCACAAACAACTGACAATCGACGTATTGAGAAAATTATAATATACCGGTGAATAATACATATTTAATAATTGATAAAGTTTCTAATATAAAATAATAGCTTTAAATGTTTTTTCTCTTTTCAGGTATGATGTGTACTTTTATTATTTTTAAATTTTAATGTGAAATATTATGTTCTTTTGTTAATAAAATATATGCTCTTTTCAGAGCAACGCAAAAAATCTTTTATTTAAAAAAACTAAAATATTTGGGAAACCATATTATATAATTTATATACATATATTTTATTTTTGGAACGTTTTTTCGATAACCAGGGGATGCATTTTAATCAGCTTCGAATCGTTTGACTTCTATCGAATTTCTTTATTCCATCAGAGAGGCACCGCTTCTTTGACCTCGTCATCTTTTCTAAGTCTTCTAAGTTTCCTAAGACCTTCCTCTCAAAGCGACCTCTAGAGTCCAAATTCAGGGAGCAAGGTCGGGTCCGAAGGGAGATGCTGAAGAGCCGCCTCCTGATCAGCAGCAGGACCGTACTGGTGTTGGTTCATTATTAAACGCATCCACCCACCCTATAGTTACAACCAGGGATGTTATGGAGCTCCGTAACCTTAACCGAAACTATCGGATATCCGAAATAAAAAAATATCCGTAACCGTAACCGAAACCGATATAAAAGTTTCGGATAGTTTCGGATAAAGGCGGAGTCTAAATCTAAATGACTATTAAAACTACAATTAAGGTTAAAGTTTATTAATAGACATTTTGTAATGGTTTCATTACTTACAAAATTCATTGAGAACAGTTTTTGTTATTATATAGGTACTTAAAGCCTACCAAGATTTTATTACAATTTTAGATTTTACTCATTATCTTTAATACTCAAGCAATGCTTATGAAGACTGATTTATTATAAATCACTGTATTTTCGCAAATTGTAATAATTCCTATAAAAATATTGAATAATATTAATAGAAGTTTCTTATATTATTTTTGTTTATTATAATTTTGTTTTTGTATTTTTAAGTACATACCTTCATAGGTACCTACATAGAACTTAAAGTGGCTGTAATAATAGTTATTTATTTGACTGGTTGTAAAAACAAATGATAATATAGACTAGAAATAAAAGTCAAATCTCGCTATTTGTATTTTACTTTTATAATTTGAAAATTCTAATATCCGTAACCGAAATTATCCGAAACTAGCGGATAATCCGAAATAATTTCATATCCGTAACCGTATCCGAAACCGGTATAATATTATTCCTATATCCGTATCCGTATCCGATCCGAAATTTCATATCCATAACAAAGCACCGAGTGAGCAACTTCGCGCCTGTACCGACGTTTTTTTATTATTTTTTATTTATTTAAATTATTTTTTTACAAATACATTTTTTTTACAAGGTAGTGACAGTTACTTATGAATGGATGTTTCTCTACTACATGAGTGTCATAAACTCGTGTGTAGTAGAGGAGTATCATTACATTATACATTTACAAAGAATTATGTGATAAAATGTACATATTCATCAAGTAATAATAAGTAAGTAATAGGTACATATATATAATAATAAGTGAGTAATAATTAAAGTAATAAGTAGGTAATAAAAAAGTAATAATAATGAGTAAGTAAAAGGTACATATATAATAAAAATAAAAATTTAATCATTTCTGAAGGTATTTTTTCACGTTTTTTTTAAATGATTCATAATTTTCCTCCGTCCTCATTTCAACAGGCAATTCGTTGAACCTTTGAATGTTTAGTGATGCTGAGCAGTTGTGGTGTGTATCACAGGGATATGTAACTTACCAAGTGTTACATTTCTGCTACTTGACACTCTTTGGGTCAGCTCGTTATCACTATGAATACCTTTATATAGTTGAATAATGCAATTTTTTTGTGGATATTTTATAAAATTCTACCATCGCTTTTATTTATTATGTTCAAAACTCCAAAACAAAAATCTATTTTGAGATAATTAACACATTTATTATTTATATGTGGGGTATAAAAGCAAAGGCAACAATATGCAAAAAAAATTAAAAAATGCTTTGAATGCAGTCACCGAGGATTCCTAATAAAAAATGTATTTTATTTTTATGTTATGTATCTATCCCTTTCAAAATCATTTTTCTGTAAATTTATAGGCTACGTTTCCGTTATTGAATCGCAAATCTGTTTTATAACTGATTTTATACCCCACACATAATGTTTTATTCAATTAATTTTCAATGTCTATTTTTTATTAATTAAAGTTGTAAGGTAATTTCCGCGATATATGTTTGTCACATCGAATTATTGACATTTGCCGTTTTTTGCGTTTTTTTACTTTTTTTTCGCACATATTTACCGTTTTCTCCGCGAGTTTACGCGATATTCACAATTTTTTTTAAAAATACAAAGGAAAACTCTTTGACACGTGAGATTTTATAAAAAAAATTTTTTTCTTCTTCTAATATCGTTTCTATGCCCGTTAGAGTGAAAAGTCGTTTTTGCCTCATATCTTTACGAGTTTTTCGATATTTTGGAATTTTAAATGATTATGATGGGCACGCCGATAACGCGTGGTTTCTAATTCATCATTTTTTCCTTCTTATCCTTATACACTTTTTTATACACTTTTACACATTTTCGGCCTTTTTTGACAAAGCCGTTTTTTGGGGTTTTTCGGCTTTTTTTTCGCACGTTTTTACCGTTTTCTCCGCGAGTATACAAGATAATAACAATTTTTAAAAAGAATACATAATATAAAAATAAAAATCTTTACCTCGTGTTTTTTTCTAAAAATTTATTTTCTTCTTTTTCTTTTTTAGTTTCTATGCTCGATGGCGTGAAATTTCGTTTTTACTGCACATCTCGGTGTCTTATGATCGGATTAAAAAAAAAAGTATAACGTTTTGTGCCAAATCTGGTCATCTTTTTTTCAAACCTACATCAATTTTGCGTAGCTTTCTTTCTCGCCGAAATACAAAAATAAATCCCCGTTTTCAGTCCGTTTTCGCGAGGGCGCCGTTTCTGCGACTGTAGTAGTAGTTTTAACGAAATTAAAAAATCGAGTACCAGGTTCAAACAACAGTTGGAGGTGCCATCTTTTGCGAATATTTTTAAATTTTTTTACCCCCTCCACTTTTCTCGGTACGCAACCAAAGTTGAAATTTCCGTTTCTTTAATAACTCAGTCAAAAAAAACCGCACAGACACGCAAGTGGCATCACCGTGTGCCGCTTAACGGTGCGCATCTTTTCTATTGAAAATAATTACTTCCAAACGCGTGTCCAAGCAGCTGCAATCTTTTTAGTGCCTTTTTTTGACATTTTTTATATTTTTGTATGCTGCTCCGCGACGGGGAGGCCTACATTCATCCGCGATATTTCAATCGATAGAAAAAGAGTGCAGCTAACGATATATTGTCCCAAAATGAAACGTTTTTGCGTGACGGAAGCTTACATCCGGATTTTACCATTTCAGCCGTAGCTTCGCAGCAGTAAGGCCAATTTCAAATCTAAAAAATATCTTTTGTAGGGACTAACTTTTTACAGATGACCCTTTTTATAGATTTTTTTTACCAGTATTTTTAGAAAAGTTATAAGCTAAACTAGACGATAAATTTAAAAGATAATTCTAGATTTTCTTTGGTTTTCCCGAAACGCATCGTTTCCCACTGGAATGTATTTATAAATACGATTTATTTAATTTTCTTCAGTACCGGGAGATCTCCCGTCATGCGCGCATGCCTCGCTCAATTTTTTAATATTTTTACGTAAATTTAATTGAATTTTTTTCGAATTACGATTATACTTTTTCAAAAAATAATTGTACATACATTTTTAGTTTTCTGTTATTCCCTACGAATAATATTTTTAAAGATTGAAAACTTAACTAATGTTTTTTAATATATCATTTTTAAAAATAATATTTTTCAGTACATAAACAATTTTTGCTAAATTTTTCAATTCTCAAAAGCTATAAGAATGCGATTTATGGATTTTTGTTGGAAACATCTTAATTGTCAAAATCTAATCTATTAATTTGTTTGGAGACTTATCCTTTTATGGTTATTTATTAAATTATAACTTGGGTCTTTTTAATTTTGAAATATTGTTAACTTCTTTATAGTATTTATATTTATATTTCTTTTATATTTATTTTTCTTTATATATCGGAATATCTTTTCATTTAAATCATTTTGAAAAGTTTTTTGTTATTTTTTTAAAGGCCTCAATTGGGTTTATTTTATTTTATATTATTTAGAATTTTAACAGCTTATTCGTTAAAATAATTATTACATATTATGTGGGGTATAAAAGCGAAGGCAGCAATATCGAAAAAAAATTAAATGTAATCATCGAGGATTATTAATTTATAATATACTGAATTCGATATTTTATATGAAATAAATTTACAGAAAACATGATTTTGGAAGGGACAGATACATAAAATCTAAAATATAGTACATTTTAAATGAGTCGATATCGGTGAATGCTTTCAAAACATTTATTTTAATTTTTTGGACGTTGCTACCTTTGCTTTTATATGTGAGACGCCACATATGTGATAAATAAAAATATCAAGGGCCTGTTGTTTGATCAGAAGTAATAGTTAAGAAAAAAGCATAGTTTTTGCATTCTCTTCCAATCAAAATACCCGTTTTCGTAAAAATCTATGCTTTTTTCATAACTATTACTTCTGATCAAACAACAGGCCCAAGCCAATTAAAATAATTCGCTTGATGAATTTAGAATTCATTGTAATATAAGATAGAGAAAACATAATATATGTAGCAGGAGTAATGAAAAGATTGAAGAAAGAAATTGTTTGAATAAATGAGATATAGGAGTACATTAATGCATAAGGGAAGTATGTAAATTTAATTCCAGAGGGAGAGGAAGGTAGGCGGAGATGGATTTCTAGGGTTTCTACATGTAGTTTTTTTTTTACAAAGCCCTATTTGGCGTTTTTTTTTTACTTTTTTCGGACATATTTACGGTTTTCTCTGCAAATATGAAAGATAATGACAATTTAAAAAAATACGAAAGATAAGTCGTTGCCGCGTGACATTTTTGTAAAATTTATTTTCTTCTTATTCTTATTTTGTTGCTTGGTTCATTTCGTTTTTATCTCATATTATTTATTGTATTGTGATCGGATTCAAAATTGAAGTATGACGTTTTGTGCCGAGTCTGGCCATCTTTATTTTTTTTTATGCAATGATTGCTATATTTTTAAAATTTTTCTATCTTTATATATAAAAAATTAATAATCAAAATTTTTTTTTTGATACGTGTGTTTGAAAGTTTTTTAATGAGATTTTATTTTTATTTTGACGTAAGCCGGATTTCAACAATTTAAAAATTGCATATTTTTCAGCTATTTTCGTCTCAGGGATCTCTCTTTTATAGTATTAAATTAATTTTTTTATTCGTTATTTTCTGACAGATTTGAATTTTGAAAACTGTTTTTTTATTTTGTTTGATGTAGTGTTTTTTTAAATTTATTTCTTACGTTTTTGGATAAGCCATTGTTTAAAAATAAACTAAAATATTTTTTTTATAAAAAGTCGAAAAAGATTTTATTGATATGTTAATTTTATATTTAATTTTAAAAAAAGCATTTATTTTTAATTCTACTTTGGTTACATAATCTTTTACATATTCATTAATATTTTTCCATTTACGACCTAACCTAACCTGACCTATAATAAATAATTTTCTTTTACGCACACATTGATTTTAAAACTGACAAATCTATGAAAACATTCCAAGCTTCGGAGGCACGTTTTGACCGTATAGCGGTCGTCACGGCCGCGCATCTATCGCCTCGGCAGCGCAGCGGTCGCTACGGCTGCGCAGCGGTCGCATGGGCCGCGCAGCGGTCGTCATGGCCGCGCAACGGTCGCCATGGCCGCGCAGTGACACTCACGCAAAAAACCAAAATCAAAAACCGAAATAGAAAAACCTAATTTAAAAAATAAAATAAAATTCAACAAAACAGAAATAAAATCAAAAACATTTTTTTTTCAAGATTTTGTAAGATCGGCCATCCTTATATTATTTTTTTTTTAATAATTCAATTATCTTAAAAGTATAATATATAAGAAAATATTTTCTTTCACCCGAGTTTCACGGTTTCGACCGTAGTTTCGCGGCGAGACTTTAATTTTTTTCTGACATTCATGATCTGTAGAATTTAAAATTACCTACCTTTCTACATTTTTAGTTTTTTTCTAACTTTATTTTTAGAAAAGTTAGAGACGATTTCAATTTTTATAGATCAACTTAGACATCTATTGAGTTTTTTTAAAAGCTCGAGTTTTCGATACATTTTTGATGTTTAGTTTTTTGGCCGTAACTCCGAAACGCCATTTTATTCGGCAATATGACATAGTATTTTTAACATGGCAGGCTTCAAAATTATGTTCCCAGTTTTGCGATTTTAGCCGTGGCTTTGCAATAAGGATGTTACAAAAATTTTTATTAAATAAAATCTGTACAAGTTAACGTGATATATATTTCTGCATTTTTAGTTTTTTTCTATCTATTTTTTTTAGAAAAGTTATTAAAGAAATAATTATTTCCATTTTTTCTGGGGCCAGGTAGGCATCTATTGAAAATTTTTTGAAGCTCGAGATATCGGTAAATTTTTGATGTTTACTTTATTGGCTGTAACTTCTAAACGCGTCATCTTATTTTAGTCATCGATATTTTGATCGATAGGGAAATAGTGTCTCTATCGATCATATTGAAAATAATTTTGGTACAATAACAGACCTCAGTATTACGTCCGCTTTCATCCGAGTTTTGTGGTTTTGACTGTGGCTTCGCGGTAAATTTTTTAATTCTTATTCTCAAAATCACAATCTGTAGAATTTAACGTTATCTATCTTTCGGCATTTTTATTTATATTTTATCACTATTTTGAGAAAAGTTATCAAATAAAATTTAAAACAAATCGCTCAAATTTTCGCGCTTTTGGGCGTGGCTTCGCAATGAGGATGTAAAAAAAAAATTATATTTAATAAAATCTTTTCAAGTTAACGTGATGTATCTTTCTGCGTTTTTAGTTTTTTTCTATCTATTTTTTTAGAAAGTTATTAAAGAAAATAATTATTTCCATTTTCCGGGGCCAGGTAAACATCTATTGACAATTTTTTGAACCTCGAGATATCGGTAAATTTTTGATGTTTAGTTTATTGGCTGTAACTTCTAAACGCGACATTCTATTTTAGTCATCGATATCTCGATCGATAGGGAAATAGTGTTTCTATCGATCACATTGAAAATAATTTCGGTACAATTACAATCTTCAGTATTACGTCCACTTTCATCCGAGTTTTGTGGTTTTGACTGTGGCTTCACGGGAAATTTTTTAATTCTTATTCTTAAAACCACAATCTGTAGAATTTAACGTTATCTATCTTTAGGCATTTTTATTTATTTTTTATCACCATTTTGAGAAAACTATAAAATAAAATAAAATTCCATCTTCATAAGTATTTTAAAAGTTTCCTTGAAATAATGATAAAAAATAAATAAAAATGCAGAAATATAGAAAACGTTAAATTATACAGACTGTATTTTTTTGAAATGTAATTTAAATATTCCCCGCGAAGCCACAGACAAAACAGCAAAACGCGGATGAAAGCGGACGTAATTCTAAAGTCTGCCATTGTAAAAAAAATATTTTTGATAAGTTCGATAGAAGCACTATTTCCTTATCGATTGAGATATCGACGATTAAAATTGGATTATGCGTTTAGAAGTTATGGTTAAAAAACATAAGGACAAAAATTTACATAAGACGATAACTTTTTAAAAAAATCAACAGATGTCTAATATAGGCCAGGTTCAAATTGGATAAATATTTCATTCGTTTACAACTTTTCTAAAAATAAAAATACAAATAAAATAAAAATGCAGAAATGTAGATGATGTAAAATTCCATCGATTGTATTTTTTAAAATAAAGGTTATAAAAAAATTTAATAGATGTCTCATTAGTACCGCAAAATTGGAAAAAAATATTTTATTAAGTTCAATTGCTACTACATTCTTAGGTAAGGTAACCTTCTTTTTTGGGCACACAATGATTTAAAAACTGACAAATCAATGAAAATACTCTTCGGCGACACAGTGGACGCTTCGTTTTGACCGCGCGGCGGTCGCATCGGCCGCAAAGAGGTCGCCACGGCCGTGCAGCGGTCGCCACGGCAGCGCAGCGGTGGTACTCCGGTTTCGACCGTTTCGACCGCGCAGCCATTTGCTCTTTGCGCGGCCATTTCAAACATTTCGGATACATTTTGTTTTTAATTTTTTCGGCCTTTACACCCGAACGCGCAGTCCGATCTTCGCGATCGGGGCGTCACCGGAAAGGGGAGCTCAGCGCGCAGTGTTTACCGTCAACCTTCTTCTTCGTTACTTAACGAACAGTGAGTCCGTCTTCTTCTTCTTCGTTACTTAATTATCAATGAGTCTGCCGCCAGGCTAAATTGCACGCGTAGTCGTGCAACGGGCACCTAGTTTTTTATTAATAGTACTGACACGAAGTGACTGCTGAGAGACAAAAGAAAATGTTATTAGATTTAGGTAATTTGAAATTATTTTATAAGAGTTGACACTTTTACACATAACGGAAATAAAATGGAACAAACAATGCGTATTACAAAACAAAAACTACATGAAACGAGTAATTAACCTTATTAATGACCCAACGAAACCAGATGAAACAACTTGAGAACTTAACAATCCATTCATACAATGTTAGGAGAATCCCCGATAAAAGAGTGCGTAAGATTCACGGTGCACAGCCAAACCGTAATTTGCGTTGCGTTCAGTTATAAATGGCTTGTTTTTAATATTCGTGATGATATTCAGCGAATACGAATATTCGTATTCGTATTAGTTGCATCACTACTAGAAATTAATTATCGATTTATTAATTATTTTCATAAATTCATTGTCACTGGACACGAATTAAATTGGAGCACTATTCTTTAATTTTCACTATTTCGCAATTAATCACTCGTCTGTGAAACTCTTTACTATCGCTTGCTAGAATATTTTTATTAATTCTCGTGTAAGTACTTCGTTCGATATCTGTCACTTCGATTTATCTGCGCGTTGGTAACGCTGCGGTCGCTATGGCTTTATCGCTGGTTAAGTCGCGTCG
Organism: Agrypnia vestita; assembly: GCA_016648135.1. NCBI lineage: Eukaryota > Metazoa > Arthropoda > Insecta > Trichoptera > Phryganeidae > Agrypnia > Agrypnia vestita. The sequence continues at coordinate 5,236 of JADDOH010017162.1, read as the reverse complement.
GTTAAACGCCAAAATAATAGTGAACTCTCCGTGGTACTGGCTCCGCCTTTTGTGCGTTGGTTTTTCGAACCTTTGAGACTATTCTATACATTACTAGTTTTTTCGAGAATGTCCCCGTCGCACCCATATTTTTCCAGACGTTTTCCGAGTGTTGTAGGGCGTCTCAGAATTTTGTGGAATGTTCGAGAGATTTCTATTGTCTTCGAGAAGCTCTGATAGTGCGCAATCATCTCGTTATAATATTATACATTTATGATTTTTTGATTTTTTGAAATTTTTGAAACTCAATTTAAGTACAAACTGGATGAGAAAGTGTTTTAATGTACTGATACACATGCTCATTAGTGGCAAGTGAGCAAGCGTAGTATTGAGCTTCTTGAGCCATTGCTATTTAGTATCATGTGTGTACGCACATTGCTAGTAATGAGCGGCTTATTTGTCTTGTGGGTGAAGGGGGTAACTTTTGAGCATGTGTGAACAGGCTTGCTTATGAGCATGCTAATTTCATTCGCGACTAGTATCGATTATCAATGCGATCTTCTCAGTCCGCGACAGATGAAACAAATATGGCGCGTTGGGGAGATGACAAAACATTACTTTTCGTGATTTATTATAGGAATCACGAATGTCTGTGAAATACTCGGTCACCGCTATGCAAAAAATAACGTTCATGTAACTTTATTAAAAGATATGAATTATAAAAACTAAAATCAAAAATGTGCGGATGGAAACTCGACTATTTTGATTTATTGGTTCATTTGAATTTCCTGTTTCACTTTGAAAAGTTTCCATTTTGAACAAGAGCGTCTCTATTCTATGGCAAAAGCATTCCAGTAATAGGAATGTGTGTTTGATTGTTAGCTCATTCATGAGCATGCTTAAAATAAGCATGCCAATAACAAGTAAGTGCATACAGTTGTTAGAGCATGCTAGTTTTGAGCATGCTAATGAGCATGCTCAAAAGTAAGCATGTGTATCGGTAGGTACCTTTAAACAAACCAAGTCATCAAGTGGTCGGGGTCAAAACCTTCTCTATAGACGTACCACTATAACTTGGCGTGCGAGGGAGGGCGTCGCTGTCGCGTAACAGGGCGTAAATTTATTACACAATACATAATGTACAGAATGTCCGGTGACCGGTGTCGTATTAAATACAGAAATTTGGTCGGGCAGCACTAAAGAAACCGTGCAGTAATGGCGTCCGTTCTATCTGTCAAACTGTTAGACGGTAATATCGGTCCATTATTCGCTTTTTCAGCTTCGCAAAACTTTAAAACTTCACTGGCAATTGTTCTTTCACCATCCCGGACTGTTTAGGATGTTTAGGACATAATAATTCAGTGTATATTGATAATCAAGATGACACAGCTCGCGCTTGAAGACGAGAATGAACTGAATGACAGGGCGAGGGGTTACCGCCGGGTGCGGGCGGGGCGGGTTTTAGTCCAAAATTCGCCACACGCCAAGTTACGTTGGGCAAGCAATATGTGTAATCGCTGTCCGCCATTTTGCGAGGTTGGCGGACGTTGGCGCTCTGCCGAGGTTGGCCCAATGTGTAAAGGGCCCTTAAGAATGTACCGTAAATTGTTATCAATTTCTTGTTACATTTTGAGGCGCATGCTGCTTGTATTGTGTAGTCAGCATTTTCTTGTGTGAAAAGTTTAATATTGCATATTATACAAACATTGTATGCTCGTGGCGAATTTTTGTGTTTGTAAACACGTGCATTAAAGTGCTATTTATCATAACAAAGTGTCGATGAAACATATAATTATACTAATAAAGATTAGACGGAGAAATGACCGGGTCTCCATTCAATATAAACTTAATGCGAGTTAATAAACCCGTATGACCTCGGCACGCGCCACGACAGATTCTGTTAGATCCAGGCAAGGGCGGATCCAGGGGCGGTCATGGGGGTTTTGACCCCCCTGGGCTGGGTCCAGGACTTAGGTGGACCTGGACCCAGCCCTCAATTTTAACTTCTTGTGACTTGACCACGACTATGTCACCCCCCCATGGCGCCAAGCTGTTCCGCTCTTGGATCCAGGATACATCTCGCCAGACCCGCCTTCCTTCTTATGGAGAAAGATGCTGGAATTCCATGTCATCTTACAATCGATTGAATCAAATCGAACAAATAAAAGACGAGGTTAATAAGAAAAGTAGTTTGTTTTTTGTTAAAAAACTCTCATGAGTTACAAATGATTTTTTTAAATTTATTAATTGAATATGTTATGTTTATGTTATTTTATATAGCGCCGTTTTTGCGTAAGGCGTCTGATACACATGCTTATTTAGTGGCACGTGAGCATGCGCAGTATCGACCTTCTCTAGGCCTTGCTTATTAGTGGCATGTGTGTACGCACATTGCTAGAAATGAGCATGCCACTGTCATTCACCAAAGAGAAGGGGCATCTTTGGAGCATGTGTGAACAGACTTGCTTATTATGAGCATGCTTATGTCATTCGCGGGCTTCGCGGCTAGTATTATCAATGTGATCTTCTCAGTCCGCGACAGACGAAACAAATATGGCGCGTTGGGGGATGATAAAACATTACTTTTCGTGACTTATTATAGGAATCACGAATGTCTGTGAAAAACTCGGTCACCGTTGTGTAAAAATAATATAGTGAGAAATAATGTTTACGAAACTTTATTAATAGGCATGAATGATTCAAATCTTACAATAAAAATTATATAAACTAAAATCAAAAATGTTCGGATGGAAACTCGGGAACTTTTTTGATTTATTAGTTCACTTGAATTTTCTATTTCAGTTTGCAAAGTTTCCATTTTGAACAAGAGCGTCTCTATTCCATGACAAGAGCATGCCACTAATAAGCATGTGTATTTGATTGTTAGCTTTGGGCATGCTTATTTATGAGCATGCCACTAATAAGCATGCCAGTAATGAGCAAGTGTGTACAGTTGTTAGGGCATGCTTATTAGTGGCATGCTCATTAGCATGCCACTAAAGAAGCATGTGTATCTGTACCTTTAGAGACGCTTCAAGAGCGCTTTACAGGTGCGACATCCCGAAAAGTCCCCATTAAGCTCTCGGTTCCAGTTTCTGTAATATAAGGTACTCGTAGATAGTATATATCTTAGACATTCACATAAGAAATTGACTTTTTTAGACTATGTTATCCATGTAGACCTCATGAGTGAGGAGAAGCTCTTGAGTTTGATAAGGGAGCCTCAGTTCTTAAAAATTCAATTTATATATAAAAAGAAACCCATGTTTCCCTATTTTCTACCGTATTTTCTTCACAACCGGCCACTACCACCCACCGGTGTTAACGGTGGTAGATAGCCCGTGGTGTCACATCGAGAGTATGCGAGTTTGGTGGGGGTGGCTAAGCGTAGGTGGGAGTGGGTGACGAAAATGTGCTTTCTAGCACATTGTTTTGTTATGAGAAGGCCGTCATTGCTTCAGATTGTTTCGGAACGGGCCCGCCGACTGTGTCGGTGAGTCTAGAAGGTTCCAGAAAAACCCGCTCTAGAAAGTTCTGAAAGGAGAACGTTCTAGAAGATTCTCGAAAGTCGAATATGGTTCAAACTAAATCGATAAAACCTTCTTTCAAATCAGACTTCGGTTGGACTGTCCAACCGAAGTCTGATTTGAAAGAAAAATGATCTTCTAACAAACTATACGATTTAATTAATTGGAATTTTTGAGTAAGAGGTAAAATTTTTTGAATATTTTTATATTAATGACAGTGAAATTTTCTTAGTACGCATGTAAAATTTAATTAAAATAATCGATGTTTTACTGCAATATAGGAAACAGAACGTTTAATTCTTGTCTTTTTAAAACGATATATTAGGTCCTTACATAGGAAATTAGCGTTTTGCCGTACTGGCAAATTTGATCTCAAATATCTTCTCTTTGGTTAGGAATTCCAAATCCAAATTTATACAGCTATTTACTCATGTATTTGTGTTTTGAAAATTATAATTCATTTGTTTTTTCCTCAATTGTTTTTTTCTTTGCGTCACTCAGTTTACAAAATGAAAAACTTAAAATATCGCGTTATTTACGAGTACGAGTTCCACCGTGGCACCAGTGCTGCAGAAACGGCTCGAAGGATTAATGATGTGTATGGCGACGGTGCCGCAAAAGAAAACACAGTGCGTTTTTGGTTCCAACGTTTTCGTTCTGGAAATTTCGACCTGCAGAACAAGCCCCGTGGACGGCCGGAGACCAAAGTTGATAATGAAGAATTGAAGGCTATTGTGGAAGCGGATCCATCGCAAACCACATCCGAGTTAGCTGCAGGCTGCGGTGTTAGTGATAAAACTGTTTTAATCCACTTGAAGCAAATTGGTAAGGTGAAAAAGCTTGAAAGGTGGGTACCTCACGAATTGAGTGAAGCAAATCAACAAACGCGCGTTGACTGCTGCGTTGCATTACTCAACCGGCACAATAATGAAGGGATTTTAAATCGAATCATTACCTGTGATGAAAAGTGGATCCTGTACGATAATCGGAAGCGCTCATCGCAATGGCTGAACCCTGCCGAACCAGCCAAACCATGCCCCAAGCGAAAATTGACTCCAAAAAAGTTACTTGTGAGCGTTTGGTGGACTAGTGCTGGTGTCGTTCACTACAGCTTTCTTAAATCTGGCCAGACGATTACGGCAGAGGTCTATTGTCAGCAACTGCAAACCATGATGGAAAAGCTAGCTGCTAAACAACCGAGGCTGGTTAATCGCTCTAGGCCACTGCTGCTTCATGATAACGCTAGACCACACACTGCACAACAGACGGCTACCAAATTAGAGGAGCTTCAATTGGAATGTCTAAGACATCCACCGTACTCTCCGGACCTTGCCCCAACAGATTACCATTTTTTTCGAAAATTGGATAACTTCTTGCAAAGGAAAAAATTCAACTCCGATGGGGCAGTCCAAACCGCCTTCAAAGATTTTATTGAATCCCGTCCGAATGGTTTTTTTAGTAAAGGGATCGATGAACTACCTATGAGATGGCAAAAGTGCATAGATAGCAATGGTACATACTTTGATTAAATAAATATATTATAATAAAAAAAAATCGGCTTTATGTTCCTCCCATACTAAACGTCAATTTCATATGTAAGGACCTAATATTTAACAACTTGTCGAAAAATATTAATGTCTGAATAGCACAACTTCTTTTTCAAACTTTATACAATCAATTTGTAAATAAAATATTTGTTCTTTATTTGAAAATATACGAGATTAGTGTAC
>JADDOH010017161.1:0-33147 GCA_016648135.1 Agrypnia vestita | reverse complement strand
CAAATATCTTTCATAAAATATAAAATAACCAGAATCAAATTAAACATATTTTTACCTTATAGACTTTCCCCAACGCGCGTAATAATCCCGGCCACATGAAACGGTTTTATATGTTTTAATAGCGCGGGACCTATGTTTTCCTATATAATATAAGATAACCCGGGCCGAACGGAAGCAATTTTATATACTTTATAAAATAGTGAAACTTGTACTTCTGTATACCGTAAATAAACCCCGGCCCCCACGAGACTATTTTATATAATTTTTTAGAATAATGAAATTTCATACATCTGTAAAATTGTAAATAAGTCCCGATTCTCACGAGATTATTTTATATAATTTTATAGAATAATGGAATTTTATACACCTGTAAAATTGTAAATAAGTCCCGATTCTCACGAGATTATTTTATATAATTTTCTAGAATAATGGAATTTTATACACCTGTAAAATTGTAAATAAGTCCCGATTCTCACGAGATTATTTTATACAATTCTAAACGAAATGAAAATCTAGATTATTATGGGCTGAACCTGATACCCCGCGAGATCAGCTATATATTTTTCACTAGACGTATTTTTAATCCCAGAATTTATTCGCTATAATTTTAACGGACTCTTACTATTAAACATAAACAAAAAAAAAATATTAAAGTAAACTAAATATTCTTTCGATAACTAAAATAAACCCGGTCTAATCGAAACATTTCATATAACGATATATTATATGCCTTACAAATGTAAAAATTAAAATGAGACCTCGCGTATTTAGCAAAGATAGGTATTTTATAAGACTTATTTAAAATCGAATCTGTTAGTAACAACTCCTTTATCTTTTAACAACTTCCCGCGTGATTAGCATAAAATAGGTATATTTATAATGCACAGCCAGTTTCCAGAGATCCGCCAATACTATACTTAGTAAAACGAAAATTTAACTAAATTTGAACTCTACCGTTTCCTGAAATTCTGCGAATATTATTCTGTGAACCTAGTAAGACGACAAAAATAATTAACTTTATAGAACATAGTGATTTCCGAAGTTCCGATATGCCAGATTAATTACCTTGATAAAATAAAATCAAACCCGTACTCTGAGTTAAAACTCTTTTAACAGGACCTCGCGTATTTAGCATAAGATAGGTATTTTTACAAGATTTATTAACAATTTCCCGCGTGTTTAGCATAAAATAGGTATCTTTATAACGCACAGCTAGTTTCCGGAGATCTGCAAATATCAGTTCTATATATGCCGGACTAATCAACTTAATAAAGCGCAGTAATTTCCGAAGTTCTAATATGCCAAATTAATTACCCTTTATAAAATAAAATCAAACCCGTACCCCCCTTTTTCTTTTAACGTGAGCAATCAACAATGTCGAAGAGTATATTTACCCGTACACCACTTTCACTTGAAATTAAACTATAATTTTCAACCACTGGGACACTCTAAGTCGACGGTAACTTTCACTCAAAAAACAACCGACGCGGATTTCACACTCCCGTAGACGTTCACACCAACTGCCTGAATTCTGCTGTGTCTTGACATTTTAAAACCCCCCTAGCAGCCAAAGGTCCTAAGTCGTGTGTTTCCAGGATTTTCAATATCCTACTTTCCTTGAAACCAAACCTTTGTTCCTAAGATTCAGTTTGGCAAAAAAAAAACATATCTCTCCTTGGATATGTCAGTTGACCCCACCTTCTGTTGCCGTCTCTGTCTCCGTCCCTGTGCCTGTTTTGGGACGGACTTGGTGGCTTCAGACGGTTTGAACTCGCTTCACAAGCGCGATAATTAATTTTTAATATTTAATTTCTAAGTTCAGTCCATATTGTCGTTTGATCAACCGTAACCACAATCTATCGGGTACTCCCCTAATCATAGTTGATGTTTCTTCATTATCTACCATTATCATGTCCCGTTCTCTCGTATTTTCACTCGTCTTTATCGGAAATTTAACGATCCTTGGCTGCTATATCATTGTATCAATTTCCCTACACTCAACATGTACACACTGCATACCTAGATAAAACAATCGTTCAAAGGTACTATACCTAATTTTAAATTAATTTTGGGCGATCTTTTCTCGTGGATCATCCAATGAATCCTGTCTTATGCCCGCGGCTCTCCGCGCACAGGGACGTATTAGTTCCCTCCGTTGCGGAATTTAAACATAATTTGTAACCATTTATTATTATTTTTATTGGCAGTAAGATTGATCCACAAAATAACTATGTTACATAGACAGTGAATATTCTCGAACAATATAATACCGGAAGAGTACTATTCGCTATAACACAATAAACTATTAATGTAAGTTAAAGTAAATTTTTAGATTCAGTGGAAAATTTTTACGATCGTTTTGCTTTTAATTTTTCCCAAAACAAAATAAATAAATAAATAAATAAACACACAAATACACACTCACACAACCCCACTATTGGACATGTTTTCTTATTCTTTTATCGATTGTATGTATGTGTTTTCGCGTAATTGGCCCAAAACTCTGTGCATCAATTATTGTCTTTTCTTCAAAGATTGATTAATTATATGGCTGTAAGAAACCCAATAAATGAAAACAAATAAAACAAATAAAACAAATAAGTAAATAAACCTCCAGTGCCGCAGGCAAGGCGTCGGATTAATTCAGTGCTCATTTATTGCCAAGGCACTGGACGCCTCCGCTGATCACTATATACCGCTCACCATGTTCTTAGAGGTGTGTTGAAAGATTGCTAGTATCTGTCGAATCGGTCTCAAGTAGTTGTCTGTATTTGTACGTTTATCATTATTACATGCTCTTGCTATATCCGTTCCACTTCACATTATTGTTCCTCCCGTCTTTGAATTTCTATCACACTATGTTCTCCTATGTTTTTGGTACTCATATGCTTGCTTTTTACTTGCATTTACTCCTATATATATTTGTTTCATTTATCCATCCATCTATAAGATCCCCATACGCTTTATCCTTTTATTTCATGTGTATATGGGCCGCAAATTCATATTATTTTATTTACAATATTCTTATCTAGATACACTTGTTCCAATTATGTTTTGTGGTTATTACTACCAAACCCGGCGAAATCTGAGCTAGAATAGCCAATCGTATACACGTTACCCGTCCTGTTGAAACTACGCTAACGTCGGACAGGTTTGTAGTGATTACATAGTTAATATATTGTATCTATATTTGAGTATATTATTTTCTTGTCGTGCCATTAATATGCTTACACGTTATCGTTATCTCTTTCCTAACTGTATATACCGCCATTGCACAATTACCTATCTGTTGTAAAAGCCTGAAGAGCGTTAGTCTACAGATAAATATAATAGAATTATAGTTAACTTCTCTACCCGCCTACGTTATTCGACTCCCGCGAAACGAAAATGAATCATTATTCGCTCCTCGATAGAGCGTCAGTCTACAGATAAATATAATGGAATTATAGTTAAATTTCCTATCTGCCTACGTTATCCGACTCCCGCGAAACGAAAATGAATCACTATTCGCTTCTCGACAGAGCGTTAGTCTACAGATAAATATAATGGAATTATAGTTAACTTTCCTATCTGCCTACGTTATCCGATTCCCGCGAAACGAAAATAAATCATTATCCGCTCAGTTAAGGTCACCCCTCTGGTACATCGTGTACGTTTTATCCGTGCTTCACGGCCAATTCCTATAAATTATTTATGGGCGTTTTCCTCTCGCGATCCCCCGATTAGACCTGCCTTCCTTACTTTCGCTTATATCTATGCATCTCTGTTGCCCGGGAATCCACTCGAGACCACGATTAATGACATTTAAGCGGTTTCAAAACCACAGCAAAAAAGTCCATAATTCAGAAACCTCGTGGAACTGTCAATATCATCGTCACCTTAGAGTAGACGTTAATCGGTTTTTTAACGGCTTAAACTGCAATAACCGCGACCTAAATCTCTGAAAACCATGTTCAGCATTTTTTTATGGGAAGCACATGTGGACCGCTCGGACCGCATCGATCGTCAACCATTTGTACCAAACGCGGCTTTACCACAAGATTAATATGATTTATAAGAATTGAATAGTAACTGCCCGTAACCTATATCCGATCAATCGCTACTAACTCCCTCCCAATACTAGCGTTTCATCATTCCCAAATTTTTGTAGCCCCAATACTCCGCCAGGTGGGTTTAGCTCAATTTTTTCCCACGTAGCGTTTAAATCATCTTAGAGTTCAAAATAAAAATAATAATAAAAAAAAAATCTATAGAAACAGGTGATTCATCACAGCCTTAAGTGATAACTCTAGAAAATACAACGCTTACCAATTTCATCATTGTTCTCAGAACACACCAACACACATATAAAAAATATTGTCAAAAATATATACTGGTCTTGCATGAAAATATTGATTTTCAGGCGTATTCTGGTGTAGGTATATTATGTTAAATTATTCGAAAGAATATCATATATACATTAAAAATAATATTGCTTAATCCACTTTAAGTCCACTTTCTGAATTATAGAGGTTTTATTAATTAGATACCAGCTGAATTATATAGGTATTATTAATTAGGTACCAGCTGCGAAATCTATGTATACTAAACTACTTCATGAGAAGGAATACAGATGTCTCTCGCATAGTCCCTTCAAGTATATAAAAGATTTTCAGATTTGGAACATAAAATCGTCCCTTTAGAGGTAAAACTCACCAATCGTAATATTAGCCAAAATGAGTTACGAACACAAACATTCATATTTTTTCCTTCTCTATTCCAGGTAGAAATATTTATTTTAACAAAACTTTTATAAGAACTATCTAAGAACACCATTACTGGATTTGTTTCCCAGAGGGATGATTAATTGACTAAGGATAAATTACAGAAATCTCACAGAGACGAAGCTATATATATACGTGAAAAGTGGATGGAATTCTCTTAAACGATGGCTCAGGACTTACAACCTGCGTGAGCTGTAATGTTTCGGTACCTACTACAAATGTAGCACACACTTTGTAGTCTTCAAACTAGTGAAAGTGTGCGTATTGTAGTCTTCATTTTGAAATGTAGAACCCCTTTATTCAGCAGCAGTATGATAATGATACGTCTAGGTTTTATCTTTTAGAGTTACTCACAGTATTACAATTATTAGTATGTATCTTTTCAAATTATTATATTTTGGAAGTATAATAATTATTCTTCTCAAGCACGAGCAGGATGTTGTCCCACTCTGTCACGATCGCGCGTACAATACTCGGAGATTCGTGAGATCAAATCGAGGAAACATTTTTGTATCAGATCCGAGAACCGCAGCGGCGTTGCCATTTCCCTACTACATAAGTGTAATAGATCTGAGGAACGTATGTCGCGACGCCAGAAAGAGACTGCATGACAGAGAGAGAGAATGTATAAAAAGGCGCGTGAATGTCGAGTCGCTCTCTTCTACTACCATTGTTATCCAGACCGCATCTTACTGTATAAACGATTGTCTAAACCGTTATTGTTACCAAATAAATACTTACGAAAACAAAGTCTTTACTGGAAGCAACCTCATCCCGAAACAAGAGTATTACAATAAGTACTGACATATTTTCTGTAAATATGATACTAGCTGAAACCCGTCAAAAATGATAGTACTTTTACATGCCGGCTCCTAAAGAATTAAGTATTTACTTATTTAAGCCCACACCATGAAATAGTAATAACGATTTTTATCAAAATATTTGAACTTTTTTTTTTATTTCCTCTGCCGCCAGTTAATGTTACTATTTTAAACCCTGGCAAACGTGCCGGGTTGAACACGAAATGGTTCGCTTCTTGCTAAGTCCTATATGTACTGTGTTTTTGATCGGTCACGCAGGTTCGGCGGTAGCTACATCGCTATGCTGCGACCGGTTCGGGTTTGCTTGGCCCGTGGTTCAAGCCCCATCTCCGGTCGTTTAATTTCGTTTTTTTAGTTACGGACAGACAGACAGACAGACGGACGGACGAACGGAAAGTCAACAAATTTGTCATGTTTGATTGAAAGTATTATAGACCTTAAGATGATCGTCTGGCAATGCGAGCGAAATCGTTTTCAAACCAGAGAGCTAAAACTATGATGGCTAAATATCTATAATACTATTTATTTAATCATACACAGTGAATAAAAACCAGTTTTCTACACAGATAATTCAATTGAAAAGCAATTAAAAATAATATGTCAAAAAATGTTAACAAATTATGCTCAGTGGGGTTCATAAACTAGAATGTGGGGATTGCGATATCGCATATATATATAATATATTATACTATATATATTAGTATAATAATAGGTCGGACAGGCCAGATTCAATAGAAATAGATTCAAAGGACATAAAAAGTGGCTCACTAATAATAACTTTTCACAATATTCTAAAAATATTATTTAAAGTAACCACACATTCAACAATACAAATATACGCATCCTACATAAAGAGACATGCGGCCTAAAACAAATTAATTTTGAAACATTTGAAATTCATAAAAACCTAAACACAATAAATAACATCACCAATAATCAAATAAAACCCTTTATATCACCCCTTCTCACAATGTTCTCTCTCTCCCACCACCTAGACACCCCACCACTTCTACTGAATCTATAACCTATACATCAGACATCCACTCCCGCACACCACATATTGTGTGGTAGTCAAAAATAAAATAGTGGAATAAACAAAGTTTTAGTGTTTTTATTCATTATTGCCTTTTACTTTTCATTTGTTTAATTTTTTTATTGAATTTCATTTTTTTTTTGTTTTATGTAAAAGATATTGACCGTCTCCTTAACTAGAGAATCACTGTCTTAGAAACACAGGACTGTATAGAATTAGCTTGTAAAAGAGGTTAATGGAGGAAAATTCTGGAAGAGGCTAGACCCACCAAGGGTTGTAGAGACAATATTGCATACTTACTGTCTGATAATGATATGCTGCACCCCATATACAGCTTTTAGATATCTACCTGGCTTTGGTGTGCGCCCCGACTACACACGTCGCGCTTGTCCATCATGCCGTTAGATGTCGACGTATGTCCACAACAAAACTTTTATCTCATGTCGTGATGCATCGGTAAAGATCGTTACTTGGTGGTTGCGGCATTGTATTCTGCGTTCAAAATACACGCGGCAATTCACTCTATACTTCCTTCACGTGCTTTCGAACCAATCTCTAAGAGAAATTTCATCCGTATAAACCCGCCTCTCTAACGCGGATTCCGGAATAAGCCCGCCGGTAAATGTTGTTTTCATTTTTGGAACATTGTGTAATTCTCTCGCGCTGTGAGTTTTTTCCTCGTATTTAGAGTTTGCCCGCGATGTTGTAAAGACTGGTGCGCGAAAACAACCTTGTGACGTCGCGAGCGTTGAAATTCGACGTGACGTCAGAGCCGCTCGTCGCCGGGACGTGCTCGCTCTTGCATAACATAATGGGATTAACCTCGAATTGTCATCACGCTGCCGTATCGTCACAGAGGCCGACGTGCGATTGGATAACAGAAAGGCCCAAATTACAACATCACACTCTCGGCTAGCCACGCTGCTTATTAATTAGAGCGCGCATTAATTTCATCAATTCATTGATCTCAAGGATCTAAGTCATTTTTTTGAACTAGTGGCGAAATGAATTTTAAAAATCGTATATTTTGATCTATCTCTTACTTTATTATCATTATCTTCATCCCCTTGTCCTAGCAGGGTCGTAGGGGCCCAAAGACTCGACAAGGTGCTTCCAAATCCTTCTGTCTTTTGCTGCTTCTGTTTGTGTTAACCAGTCAAGACTCATTCCGTTTTTATACACTTTTATTGTTGCTTGTCCCAGCTTAATCTGGGGCGACCCACCGATCGCCTTCCTTCCGGGGTTGCCATGAGGATATATATGGATATAGGTAGGATTATGATCTCTCTATATGTAGAGGTAGGGGTTCCATGTGTGTGTGCCTTTTGTAGGCACTTCTCACTCTGTCCGTCAGTTTGACTCCCGCTACTCCCCTCGGAAAATTCATCTCGGCAGCCGGATCCTTGCTCTCACTAATAGGATCCAAATTTGATGACCATATACTAGGGTTGGCACAGTTTTGAAAACAGTCACTTACGAAAGTGGTTATATACTAACATAACTAACATTTTGTTAAAATGCCTGACCTTAAATTTAATGCTTTAAATATTAAAAATATTAATGATATCTTATCTATTTTATTTTTTAATACGCAGACAATATGTAAAATTGTATGTTATGTATACAATATGTAAGATCAATATGTAAGATTAGAAAAATATTTTATAATAATGATAAAGTTATCCTTTCCTCTTCTCCTTGGCTTCATCCCAGCCCACCGTCATCGTTGACTGTTGGGGTCAACTCTCTTCGTCCTTAGGTTGTAGGTTCTTCTGTCCTAGATACTGTCACCCAATCCATGCCTCTACTTTTGACTGTGCCTTTGCATCTCCCATTTCTGCAATCCATGCAATTATTCATTTTAATTAATCTGGCTCCTAAATTGCATGTCTACATGTTGTGTTATTATCTTTATGCTTATTACTATAAGCACTCTGGACTTTGTGCATTCATATTTTGTGCTTTAACTGTAGCATTTCTTGTACATATGCAACTTGTAATTCCCACTTAATGGATGATAAGTAGGTATGTTCCAATTGTCGTTTTTCCCTGCGCCTTGGAGGCAGAGAAGAGGTTTTGTGTGGACGCCACATTCCCACTAGTGTCAGCGGGGCGTGAGTACGGCCACTTTAACATTTAAAAAATGTCGAATATGGATGGCGAAAGTGTAGGGCCGATATGGGAGCTGTTGCTCATAGAACGGTCCTGGAGTTGTTGCGGGTCCCTCTTTTCTGAGCCACTTAAGATTTTTTGCATTAGATTTTACGATTACGCTTCCGCTAGATGTTATTTGGCGGTAATTTGTGAGAGCCGTCACCCAGAAATTATTATTTTATCGACTGCCTACACTGATCAAAAAACACGCCAGCGTAACGGACGAGCACAACATGGGTTCCATTACAATGCTGCACAATCGTTCGCAGCGTTTAATATTAATTTACCAGTGACATTAATGGATACGGTCATCTGGCCGCAATGCCGCCGTATTGTTTTGACTGATTTGTATCCCGTATCTGGCACAAGTGGCCGACACACTCGGTCTCCAGCCCCGGTCAGCCACCGACCTCGTGAAGCGGCCGCTCGTATTCTGAAATATCTCTTTACGTAATTTATCTCGTCTCGGTTGTATTAATAGATCCGATACCAAGCGTCCTATCATTCATTGCCTTCAATTTACGGCTGGTACAGAGAGGGCACTGCTATTAATGTTGTTTTCAACTCTGCCAACAGGGGTCAGTGGTACTTGACCGCCGATACCGCCGGCTGCACCTATCCAAGTCTACAATGAGTCTTGTTGACGTTTTTAAATTAATTTTATTTCCTTGTAAATAGAATCATTCGGACCCCCTCCCTCTCTCTCATCCTCTCCGATCTCCCTCTCCTCATCTCTACTTCTTCTCTCTCTCCTCTCCTCTCCTCGACGGTCATATCTCTCTTAGTTATCGTGTTTTGAAATTATAAAGAGAATATATAGAAACCCGTGTTTCCCTACCCGCCAAGTTTTCTCCACAACCACCCACCGTTGGTTATGGTGGTGGATAGCCCTTGGTGTCACATCGAAAATATGCGAGTTTGGTTTGGGTGGCTGTGCGTGGGTAGGAATGGGTGGTGAAAATGTGCTTTCTAGCACATTGTTTTGTTATGGGAAGGCCGCAAATGCTTCACATTGTTTCAAAATAGGCGAGCAGACTGTGTCGGTGAGTCTAGAAGGTTCCGGAAAAACCTGCTCTAGAAAGTTCTGGAAGGAGAAGGTTCTAGAAAAATCCCGAAAGTTCTATAAGGTTCTAAACTGAGTGGCGTAATGTGTCTGTATGTCTAGAAGGTTCCTGTACATTCGACAAATTTCTTGAAAGTTTTTGAAGGAGAATGTTCTAGAAGGTTCGCGAAAGTTCTATGACGATCCAAATAGTGTACTAAAAATTTACGCATGCGAAGCCGCGCGGGCACAGCTAGTGTTGGTATATAAGCACTTACGGAGATTTTTAGTCTACCGGTTTCGAGACGTAGCCGTCTCTTCGCCAGGACAACCACTACGCTAGCGTGTAAATACCACTATTCACCACAACCATGGTATTATTTACACACTAACACCTTCCCAAAATATTTCTCACATGCGTGTTAATCCAACCGAATACTAACATGCACTAAGTTTCCTACCAAAAAGAGATTAAGAATTTGATGGGCGGTGGGGTTTAAAGGGGGTGTTGATAAGTCTTGTGTTTTACCCGATAATGCCGAATCAAACACAGGACTATAGGAAAAGTTTATTTGGTTATTAATTAGAGGTACATTTCTTTATGAATATAATTGTTCTCATATTATTAAGTTTTAACGCCTTGTAAATAGTATTTAATATTTTTACCCCTGTATCGATATCAAACATATGGTTGGACTCTATGAGATGATTCGCAAACTCAAAGGCTAAATTTTCTACCAAATGCGTGTTAAGTGGTTGTATACTAACAACATTATGTTGAAATACCTAACTACAAAGTTAAATGCTTTAAATATTAATTATAGAACCATTCGGTATTTTTGATATTTATAGCTTTAATTTTGTGGTTGGACATAATTATTAATTACAAAAAAATATATATTTTAATGCTAAAGTGGCCTTTCTCAATGCGAGCGGGACGACGAGGAGTTCACACAAAACCTCTTCTTCGTCTCAGAGGCGCAGGGACAAATAACATTTAGAATTACATATTTATTATGATGTTACGTTAGTTATGTATGTATGTAATTATAACTCTGGCATCATTCGACGCACTTATGTCATTGAAAATGTTCTATTTTTATTAAATGAGCCGATATTAACATTTGCCGTTGAGCGGTGCTCGGTTATTGTATCCACATCGAAGACAAAGCAGAATGCATTTCCCCCCTCCCCCTCCACCCCCCCACAACGGAAAACCGCAGAGTAATACCGACCCACAATGGAGGAAGGCAGACAAGAGAACAAAGAAGTTCATTTCACCAGGCCGGGAATAGAGACCATTAATGTCAAACTCAGGCTGCGGTCTGAAAAGGCATTGCGGATTTACCCGGACCCAAAAATAATTCACCCACTTTGTCAATAATAATTCCTAATTGTCCTGTTTAATGCACATCGCTCATGGTGTGAACATCGGCGTATTAAAGAGTTGAGCTTACTTATGTACTACATAAAACGGATATTTTCACATGACACAACCTCAGCTTAAGAGAGAAATTATATCGCTCCTGGCCGAAAATAGTTTGAGCGTGTAAGACGGATTCTTCGGAAATCAACCTAAACAAAAATTTTATAGCCACAAAGTGCGGGTACACATTTCCTGACTTAGTTGACCTGGGAGCCTACATGCCTATTATGTCGTGCGGAGAATGTGAACTTCGTTCATCTTGTAATCGCTTGTAAATTGTAATTGTAACTGTACTAATCACCTTGTCCTAAATGACTATCCATTAGGGTCATTCTGACTTATCGATAGTCTTTAAATTAAAAAAAAAAATTAAAATAAAAATATTAATAAACATTTTTAAAAAATTATACGAACCGTATGCTTCACTGAGAAACAAATCTCGACGTTTCTCTGAAGTCTTATCCAACGTCATTAGGAGAGCGTCCTATCACCGCGGAGGTGGAGGACGAACTGATTATTTCTTCCGAGGTCTTGCATATATAGTGTATATAATTTACGACCTCAGAAGAAATAATAAAGAATGAAGGTGTTAGGAAAAAATGTAAATCTGATCTTGGCGTAGTTGATAGAATGAAAAAAGGTTCGCAAAGATAGTTCTCAAGGCATGTTCAGCGAATGAATGAGGAAAGAATGGTAATAAAAATATATCACGCAAGAGTTGACGGCACGAGAAAACTAAAGTAGTGAGGACATCGCTTTATCAACCAAATGATAAATATCGGGCGAGTACCTACTGAGAAATATTTCTATGAGCGATTTAAATAACCTGCGAAATCGAACAGAATATTCGAGAAAGTGATCGATGCAGTAGAAACAGCGTAATTAAAGTGTTATTAGGATGAATGACTAGAGACAATTAGTGCAAATTAAGAAATTAGATAATAGCGTTTTCTAACAATATTTAGTTACTGTAAATGTAAGAGCAGTGTTCCGACTAAATTTGTGTCCATTAAAGTTTAAATTATTTTATCGTTTCATTTGCCTCCCGCAGCCACATCCCGTGACAATATATTGTAACAATATATTGAGGCTAAAAAGAATCGCACGCTTCTGTCACATGTCACAACAACATTATCGAAAAATCCAGAAAGGCCTAGCGTAAGCTACGGTTTTTGGGAGGCATCTAAAATATTCGAGAAACATCTATAAAAGCCTGGAAGCCACGGGAACGTTCTCCTAAACACTGGGAATGCCCAGAAAGTTCGATACCAGCTTTGGCCAGATATAAATAAGACCGCGCGCCGGAGAAAGGAGTTGTTGTTGTTGAATTTGTGACAGGCGATAACAAAATCGAAGTGAGCCGCGGGCCGCGAAGCCAAGGTGGCCAACCGTGCGATACTTCGAGCGAATATTCTAGTGACGTTCCTACTTACGTAGCAAAATAAAAGTGGATGGAGTGTTCTAGTGAATGTTGAGGGGGGGGGGGAGGTTAATTCGGTGAAAAAAGATATGTTTTTAAGATTTTTTATATAGGTAGTGCTAGTTTGTTTACTTAATTTTCATATAATAATACATTACTTAAACATTATTTTTTTAAATTTTCATTGCAAAATATTTATATTTGAGCGAGTGGCAGTGAAGTTTTGCGGTGTACATTGAGCGTCGCTCAAATGTTCATAACTTCGTCAATTTTGCTCCGATTGACTTGAAATGTTGACATAATATTCTTGCAATGTTATACATTAATTTAAGAAAATTAAAAACTTTACCCCCCCCCTTTAAATAAAGTGTTGAAGCGATAATAAAGTGTCTATTTACGATTGATAAATAACGAAACAGTGTATTTTAAAAAATAGCGTTAAGTTTAATAGTGTTAAGTGACTTTGTCCATAAAATAAATTAATCAACAGTGAATAAATCGCTAATTAATTTCCAGTTTTTTCATTCACTGTTCGAAGAATATTTTTTCTTCTGTATGAAGGCTTGAACTTTGTGGTGACATTATTATTAAAATAAAACACAAATCACTTTGTTTTCACCACTTTATTAGATTAAACAATCTACAAGATTAAACAATGTTTCTAAAACAATGTTCCCTAGGATTATTTGTGTACTAAAAATTTAAAAAGTTAAACCAAGCAAATATGTTACGGTGAAGGGGGGGGGGTCAGAGGTGTTAATTATTATGGGTCATCTGGAGAGGATGGAATGTTAAGTGGAATTTTTTCATTCATTCCTACCGCAGTCACAGCACGTGACAATATACAAAAAGTGAATAAATAAAACAATACCCCATCAAATGTAAGAAATATTGGTTTCGGTGTTAATGTCGCTACAATACACAAGGATTCGGTCCCTGGATAACCATTTACCCATAGTGTATCATTTACAGGGAAAGCATTATTCATTCTGTACGAATCGCACACTGGGGAATTCGACAGACAGACGTGGGCGGATTTACAGTGCAAAGGCCTATCTCATTGGTTTTAGGTAGACATGGATCCGATAACGATACCCGATATATCGGCGATATCGAGGGTTTTCCGATATATATCGGAATCGGCCGAATTTACCGATACACCGATATATTTTGAATTTCGCACTGTAGATAATCCATGTGTAAACGCGCCATCTTCGCGCTTAATTCGTCCATGTTTAAACGCGGCACAACTTATCCACGCTCGGGGAATTTCCGCGTTTCATAATTTCATTCCGGACACGGAATACATGTCGCATCAAAATTCTCACTATTTTCAAACTAAGCCAAAAGCCTGTGCTATGAAAATAAGACTAATTGCTGGTGTCTTGGAATAGGGCTCGAACCAGCGACCACCAGATCACTAGGCGAGCGTTATGACCACTAACTACACCAACAAGCTACGCATATAATAATCTGAACGTCATGTTATGTTAAATTATAATTAATTATAATTAAATTATAATTATAATTAAATTATAATTAATTAATTCCCAGGGGGACATCATTAATCAATATATATTATAGATGTCTCATAGAGACTAGACGAAGACTGCAAGGTTGACATATACAAGAGTCTCTCATGGCTAGTAGCTAAAACTTACAGATGGATTCCTACCTTATTAACGATTCGAAAATTTTCAAGCAACCATGACCTAATTTTAATAGTTATGGAAATATGCAATATCAAAGCTTGCATTTTTTTTTCAATATTTCTGACTTATTTTTTGCATATATCATTGGCAGTATACACGATTTGCAGGTGTTTCTTTTTAAGCTAAATAGCCTAAATGCCATTAGTAGTAAATTCTAACTTGTAATACATGCTTAAGATAAGCCAAATTCGCACTATTCACTATTTTCACGAATACTATCGTGATTAGAATTTTGAACCCGCGCACATTTTTCAGTTCTCATTCCTGTATTTCTCTCTCTCTCTAGGTCGATGTTCTTATAAATGAGCATTGTGGTCTGTTAGTCTTCTTCTGCAGCGCAAACTGCTTCCCTTCAGTCAACGCGATCCTGGGCGATGTTTAGTCTGAGCCTCTGTCCGTTTCCACTGATGACCAATTTCAGTTTTTTTCAATGCCCAAAGCACGAAAGATATCTGGTCCCGCGAGAGTGAAAAGAATACAAACATTCCGAAAATCAGTGAAAGCCTAAACCCTACATTTCTCGACTTGAGAGTCATCTGGCGCTGCCTACCATGACTTCACCCGTGTGACGTCACCAAGGTAGTCTGCTGTTGGGAGTACGGCACGCGATTTCATCCGTGTCGATGATATAACATTATTTGATTAAAATGCTCGATTGCCTGGAAATGGCGAGCGAGTCGGTGGACGTTGCCTCACCGCCAATTTTCCCCTGGTCGAGCGCGCCGGACTGACTCCGTCCAGTGACGTTCCCAGCTTAAGTTACGCCCTTAAGGAAATTTTAAAATACAGTCCCTGCTATTTTTTATCGTCCTCTAATCATTTGTATACAAATTCATCTTTTTCTTCTTTATTTTGATAGATCTAAGTGGTCTGTTCTCTAGAGGATAGCGCCTCCTGTGAGATGGGCTCCCAGCTGTCCTTTCATCTTTTGGGAGGTCTTTCGCGAGGGCGGGTTCCGTGAGGCTGATTATATAAATGAGACTGGTGCTGTCCATTCTCTTGACATGAACATACCACTCCCTCCTTCGCTGTCTACTCCATCGTACAGTGTCCTCACATATTTTTATTATTCTGGTGTTCCTCACACGATCCCTCAGTCTTTCCTGCTATCAACCTAATTGTCTTCATCTCAGAAGTCCTCGATGTTCGTTTAGTTCTGATTGTGTCTGGCCTTGCTTCAACGGCTGTTTAATCATCAACAAGGTGAGCACTTTAGCCAGCCATATGATAGGTCGTAAGTCCTATAAACTTCCAAACCTAATCAATATATATATATATATAAAGAAACCCGTGTTTCGCTATCCGCCAAGTTTTCTCCACAACCAGCCACAACCACCCACCGATGGTTATGGTGGTGGATAGTCTTTGGTGTCACATTGAAAATATGCGAGTTTGGTGGGGGTGGCTGTGCGTGGGTAGGAGTGGGTGACGAAAATGTGCATTCTAGCACATTGTTTTATTATGGGAAGGCCGCAAATGCTTCAGATTGTTTCAAAACAGGCGCGCCGACTGTGTCGGTGAGTCTAGAAGGTTCCGGAAAACCCTGCTCAAGAAAGTTCTGGAAGGAGTTCTGGGAAATTCCCGAAAGTTCTGTAAGGTTTTAAACTGAGTGGCGGAATGTGTCGGTTTGTCTAGAAGGTTACTGTACATTGAATAAATTTCTTGAATGTTCTGGAAGGAGAATGTTCTAGAAGGTTCGCGAAAGTTCTACGACGATCCAAACAGTGTACTAAAAATCTACGCGTGCGAAGCCGCGCGGGCACAGCTAGTCTCCCATATAAGCTATGATATAGCTACGTCTCTGTGACACGTCTGTATATCTTGACTATTATTTTCTGTTCCGCCCCTAAGCACCGCCTTATTGCCTGTGCCCGCGTGGCGTCCCCGGCTCCATCCATCAGACGCGCAATCTCGGTGGCGTCGCGTGTTGGGTGCGTTCACGCGACTCCGTCCCGCTGCGCTAGCGTGCTCACGATGGCTCACGCGATCACGAACGCCGCGGCCCCGCTCGGCGGTACCGTAACCGGAGCTCCGTGACACTTTTTACACTTACTCTTTCAGAGGCAAGCGTCAATTAAAGTGATCCGCATCTCGATTCGCGCGGACCTGCACACGATTAGTGACGCAACAAAAATAATTGGGCTCCAATGCCAAATGGAATAAAAGGCCCCCTGTATCGTGCAATTAAATTTCAGTTTATTTATTTTTTATATTACATTTACATTACAAACACAAATTTAATTCGTAAATGTCATCAATAAGTTAGAAATGTACAGGGTTATTTGTAAAACATTAATAACCTCGCAGGACTATATTCCTGCCTTGATTGTGAGTCGAAAATGTTAAGTTATTATGACCTAATATCAATAGTTACGGAGATATGCGACATCAAAGTTTGCATTTTTTTTCAATATTTCTGACTTATTTTTTGTAAAACGTTGGACTATCATTACAGTAACTCATATCGAATAAGAAAAATTCATTCGTTTCAATACAAGTTAAATAAAATGATAAAAACTCTGAAAAAATTCCAATTGGAATTCGAAGGTTTTTATTTTTTTATTTGACTTGTATTAAAGGGAATGAATTTTTCGTATTCGATATAAGTTACTGTAATTATAGTCCAACATTTTACAAAAAATAAGTCAGAAATATTGAAAAAAAAATGCAAACTTTGATATCGCATATCTCCTGAACTATTGATATTAGGTCATAGTAGCTTGAACATTTTCGATTCATAATCAAGGTAGGAATATATTCCTGTGAGATTATTAATGTTTTACAGATAACCCTGTATAAACATATATAAATAAAAACAAATATCAAACACATATAAAATCATTCATATCAAGGGTGCAGGAGAATCCTGCTTCGGAAAACCCTCTCAGAGACATGGAACAGATGAATGTCCACAGTGATATTGTTCAACACAGCAGTAGCTCTTCCAGCAGGCATAAATATTGGCAGGTTGGTTCTGTATACTGGAATGTGAAACAATCTTTGCTGACGCTGTCTAAGGTCTTATCAGGAACATACAAACCAATGTTCCGCATAATTTCAAGATTATCGATCATTCTGCGCAACAATCGATAAAAATGCGTAGTCAAATACACATTCCTTCTAGTCTAAACGATTGTAGCCAAGCATACCCTGGAGAAACTCGGTTGGGTAAAGCCACGGATAATGTTCGTACTCTCTCCTATAGAGATTTTTTTTTTGTACTTTTTCAACCATAATAGAGTACTTAAATCTCATGTGGCCAATACATAAATGCAATATATAACAAATTATGAAATAAAACAATGAACTTTGTTTTTTTCCACTTATATTTGAGCACTTGTTTCACTACATGTTTCGGAAACGTCCGTTTCCTTCATCAGGTAAATTAAGACTTAATTTATATATCTTTGGGTGAAATGTCAACATTTAGGGTCGTTTAATTTGACATCAAAATTTGAATATTTTTTTCAATATTTGTAACCTATCACCTGTGAAACAAGTGATAGGTTACACCTAGTGAAACAAGTGCTCAAATATAAGTGGAAAAAAACAAAGTTCATTATTTTATTTCATAATTTGTTCATAATGGATTTCCACAAAGTTAACGCCAAAACATTCAATTACAATAAATGTTAATATAAATGTTTAATGCTATCACTGAGACATACATTTTTGCAAATATCTTTGCACTAGTTTGTACCCTTTAAAAATGTTTGAATTCCAGCTATATATTTACTAGCCGCAAACCCATGGAGAATCATAAATCCGAAGTGGGTATATACTAACATTTTGTATATATGTAACTTTCAAAAATTTGATAATGTGTGAATGTTCTTACTACTTAGATGCCATTATATAACTTGTATTTACGGTCGGGCATTTTCTGATTATCAACAGCAACACCATGGTACAAGTTATATGTACACATATATTGGATATGTACGTAAGTACATATCATATTATGGACCGAGTGAATAATGGGGCCATTGTGCATTCTCGTAGTGCGCGGGCATTACTCGTAATGGCCCGAGATGTCGGGCGGAATGATTAATGCCGGGTAATTTATCACTCTGACCGGCCATTATACATAATGCTTCATGCTCCCCGGGCAATGTAATCAATTACCGCGATGGAGTGGGATGCGGGAGGGAGAGGGGTGGGTCGAGGGAGACGTCTGCCGTTTAGCCAGTCAGTCATCCGCCCAATGTTGTGTGGCTCGCCTGCATCGCGTCGCGCGGCAGATTTCTGTATATCTCATTATCGACTGACAGAAATTATTTGTTTGGCGATGTTTCTACCGGTTTTCAGAGGTAGACTAGATTGATTTAATTGGCTCAGTGCGTCCAAAATATGTAATACTTGGTGTCTCGTAGGTAGTAGCGAAAACTTCTAGGATATCTTCTTCATAAAATTTTGAATATAAAATATTTTTAATCTTTGGGTGAAATGTCAACATTTAGGGTCGTTCAATTTGACATCAAAATTTGAATATTTTTTTCAATATTTGTAACCTATCATCTGTACGTTGCAGTACCTATTGTCTTACAAAATAAATGTCAGAAATTTTGAAAAAACAATGCATATGTTGTCACGAATCTCCTTTACTGTTGACATTTCACTAATGATGCAACGAATACGAATATTCGATCGTATCATCACGAATATTAAGAAAAGACTATTTATAACTGAATGCAACGCAAATTACGGTTTGGCTGTGCACCGTGTATCCGAACACACCTACGCACACTATTATCGGGGATTCCCCTAACATTGATGAATGAATTTTTTGAGTTCTCAGATTGTCAATTGTTACTTGTTTCACAGCATAACATGGGTTCTTTCATCTAGTTTCGTTGGGTTATTAATAAGGTTAGGTGCTCATTTCATTTAGTTTTTGTTTTGTAATACGTATTGTTCGTTCCATTTTATTTCCGTTGTGTGTAAAAGTGTTAACTCTTATAGAATAATTTCAAATTAAATCTAATAACATGACCACTCATAAGCGTGAAAAAAGTTATATTTATTTTCGACCACTAGGAATGTACAAACAAACGGATAAAATAAATCGTCTAACGCCTGAGAAGTTACAAATATTGTGCTTTTTGAACAAAAATTTGCCGGTGGTAAATTTTAGTTATTAAATCTCTTAGTAAAAAAAGAACAGTGGTGCATTATTTATTACCTTGTTGAATTATTCGTACTCGTATTCGCCGAATAGTAGGTTTGATATTCGTATTCGTGAAAGTAGTATTCGTTGCATCACCACATTTCACCCAAAGTGGAAATAATATTTTCTATTCAAAATTGAATGAAGAAGTCTGCCCGGAAGTTTTGGCTACCACCCACGAGACATCCTGTATATTGCTTTTGGGAATGTTTATTTTTGGTGAATAGCTTTCATAGTTTAAGTTAATAGTTTTATATTTATAATGATAGAAAACCTACCTACAAATGCAGACTATTTAGACAACAAAGAAAATATATAAATTAAATTACAAATGACCGCTTCGCCTATGACGACCCAGTGACCAATTAAAACGGTGATTAATATTACACATGGGTAATACTTTCCCATCATAGTCCTTGCTTGGAATCTACGCCACCACCAACAGCCAGCCAAGAACCATGGCTACCTTTGACCTCACGGAACACCCAGCGAGTGACATGAAGCGAAGGTTCGACTGCCGCTTGAGCGGGTTGCTGGCTGCCAAAAATCACAACACTCAAATTCTGACCAAAGAAGCATATTTTAGTATGATCAGGAAAGTTAAGAAATCAAAAACGAAACTGACTCCAAAGCTACCTGAGGAGTACCAGCGTTTACGCAGGTACGACGTCGTTTCCGTGGGAAACGTAGAAAAGCTGATAGTACCTGTGAAAGAAGCAAACAATTGTTTGGTCAAGTATTATGTGCATACAGAAGAGGTGTTCCAAATACTTCACAAGACTCACATTTCGATTGGTCACGGTGGCAGGAACCGTATGAAAAAAGAGCTAAATGACAGGTACAAAAATATCACGAGGGAGATGATCGCGCTTTACTTGACGCTCTGTGATGTCTGTAAAAAGAAGGTGAGTTTCAATGAAAAGGGAGCGTCCATAAACCGCGTGGTTACGTTTTGAAGTCTTTCGAACTCCTCTCTTTTCTCATGTAACCCTAACGTGGCTTTAGCTTCGACACTACTCCCCCTCACCCCCGAGTGGAACGTTTTTTTCCCTATTAATTCCAGAAGACATTTTGTGTTGTTTTCTCTTACCAAGACATATTTTATTTTATCACATAGTATGTATCGTTTTAACTGTGCCAAATAATATGAAGGAAAGAATTACGTAGCCCGTCTTTGACCCCCGCCCCTCCCCTTTCGTAGCTCAACGTAGAATTTTACCTAACCCCCCCTCCTCGATCAGGCCACGTAGTTTATGGACGCTCCCAATAGACTTTTTAAATTGTTATATATACCTGACTATGACGGAGCCAGGATCGCCACTGTTCTAAAGATAACTCTATTTATTAATTTGTTAGTTAAAGCTCTTGTGGACTTTTACATTAAAAGTTTATGTTAGGACATTGTTTCATGAATATTTTTACTCAAAATTAGTAGACGTACTGTGGACTAGCTCTGTTACACCCAGTATAACATTGTCACGGGATCACGTGTGTGGGAGGCAAATGAAGCACTCAAACTATTTAAACTTTTATTTATTACTCAAATTCACCGGAGCTGTTTTTTAATTCTCACTAAATATTTCTAGAATCTTTGCTGCACTTACCTAATTTCGTAATTCGCAATACACTCGTGTGTAATTGTCACTCCTGAATAACTTTTCTACTTCTTGTATAATCTCTCGTATACACGTTACTTAAATCGCTCATGTTTGCGCTAAAAAACTTCTCGCTCATCGGTAGGTACTTTCTTGATTTACTATTGTTGGAATAACACAAGTGCTGAGAACGCACGCCGCACTATTTCCCTTCCTACGGTAATAGCCCGCTGTCACTTCTGACACAATGCGCAGTAGCCGGTCAATCTATTTTTATAGGTAATTTCGTTTTTTCGATGTTTTCAGAGTTTATAAGGCTAACCCAGTCGATTCCAGATTCGTTTGGACCATCTTAGAATCGTCTAGTATCCGTCTAGTACCATCTCTTGATAAAAAATTTGGTGGACACCGTATACCGTGGACACAGGAGGAACGACAGTTAAGATGGTAGGTATGGGACGGGAAAACGGAGACCACCAGACCTTACGGTGAAGCAAGCAATGTCTATGAAGCTTCATCGACAGCCATCCAGAGGAAGACCAAGGAACTCCTGGAAGACTCAATGCTCCAAAATCCTTCAGAGAAAAGGCCTGAATGAAAGGGATACCCAGAACCGAAGAAGATACAGCCTGAGAACGAGCAGACCCGAACCCAACAGCCTACCAAGGCAGTGAGTTGGGACAGTGCAAAAAGAAAAAGACCGTGTTATTTAACAAATTTAAAACTACCTCTCTGCCCACAATGACCGAGTGACCATTTAAAACGCTAAAGAGCATAAATATTCTGACCCATTGTGCGTATTACGCACGGTAAAAATGTGGAATCCGGTCTGCGCCGCGTATATCATTCCGAACATTCGCGGTAGTTGCTACTATTGCCAGGATTAATTAATCGGCCGGGAAGCGAAGTTGAGCAATGGTTATTTTTCAAGACACGCGGCGGCACGACCCCAGTGTACTCTGCCATCTCGTGTCCTCGACCAATCACCACGCCTCACGCAACGTACTATATAAAATGGCGGTCCAATCCTTCACGCTAACATTATAATAACCACAAATCACGTGGTTAATACTGTTTAACCTCTTCGGCTAGGGGATTAATTCGCAGACATGATTATTGAAAAAAAATCTTGACCCACAAATAATTGAAGGTGAGGGCGTTAGTACCACCCAGTTTTTTCACTACAAAAGTTCAAATTAAAATTTGATTTCCAACCCATACGCACACTCCCACATACTTCAGTCTACGCTCACCTGAAAAAGAAAACAGATGTTCCTGAAATGAAAGTAATGGAAAAAAAACAGAATATAGAAAAATAAGATAAATTATAGAAGTCGCACTGATATGAGACTGTTTATATGAGAAACGTATGTGGAAATATTCGTTTTTATTAAGTTTTTTGTGTTGATGTATAAATGTTTTTTACTTAAGTCTGATCCGAGAAATTTATATTAATATTCTTAGTAGATAAATGTTTATAGTATAAACGATTGCGTATTTTTGCATAAATAATTTTTTTTCCTACTCTAACGATAGAAAAACGTTGTTCTGAAACCGGCCGACGTCAAAATTAGTGAAATTTTAGCTCTCCGTATTCTCTATCGAAAATAAAAAATATCATCAACATCTTCATCCCCTTGTCCTAGTAGGATGGGGGCCCAGAGACTCGAAAAGGTGTTGTATGTATGAAATAATATGTAAAATGTTACGTAAAAAATGTAAAAATAAATAAAAAATATGTATGACAAATATATTTCGATAGAACAAGTAGTTTTCGAGATATGGAATTTTAAAAATACGTGCTCGACGCTGGATTCCACCGGCCGGCGCTCTCTGCATGTGACGTCATAGTACAACGCTCGCTCAGTCCGGCGCGCGCTCCCGTAGGGTTCGGTTCACTAGGAGATTTTGCAAATATTTTTTAAATGTCCAATCCAAATACTAGAAAGTCATGCGTTGTGCCAAAATGTACAAACACAACCACCAACGCACCGGAAAAGTTGTTTTTTTTTGTTCCTATGGACGTCCAGATGCGAAAGAAATGGATAAAAGCCATGAAGAGGTTGGATCCGTTTGGAGCTAAAAGCAAAGTTTATTGTTGCGAAGATCATTTTGACGTAAGTAAATTACGGTGACAATCTACTATGTACATATTTAACCCTTATACAGGTGTCTTATAGCTAGTAGCAGGAGTTTTACAGGTAAATCCCTGCCTTGGTATTATGAGTCGAAAATAACCTAATATGAAATAATTATGGAGATATTCAATATCAAAGTTAGCATTTTTTTAAAAATATTTCTGATTTAGTTTCTGCAAAAAGTTGAACTATCATTACAGTACCTTATATCGATTATGAAAAATACATTCGCTTCAATACAAATCAAATAAAATGATAAAAAACTTGTTCAAAAAATATAATTTAATATTTTGCAAGGTTTTTATCATTTTATTCGACTTTTATTAAAATCGAATGAATTTTTCATAATCTTTGTAAGTTACTTTAATGATAGTTTAACTTTTTTCAAAAAATAAGTCAAAAATGTTGAAAAAAATTGAAAACTGATATTGAATATCTCCATAACTATTGAATAGATTATGGTTGCTTGAACATTTTCGATTCAACATCAAGGCACGAATCCACATGTATGCTAGCTATGGGACACTCTTTATGTATAAAATAGTTAACATTTGTTTGGTATTAATATAAAATCGGGCCAGAGGTACAAAATCTTTGGTTTTAAAACTTATCAACGTGTCCGTTATTATGTTTATACAGAACTTGAGAACAATATAACGTTTTCGCGTAATCCTTGGTTTTTTATTCAAGTATTACGCCCGAATTCAGAGTCAATACTTAGATGATTTAAAGGTTAAGAAGATACGTCTTAAAAGTGTTATTTTGTAGTGAAAATTACGTTTTTAATGCGTACCTTAACTTTTAAATCACTAAGTATTTACTTTGAATTCGGACCTTAGTCTATACTAGCCTGTGCGTAGAGTTCTGCCCGCATAAAAATATAGCTGATAGGATTTTTTCTTGTTTCAGATTAAGACTGATATGGAGAACTATGTTAAATATAAGCTGGTTGGGGGAATAATTAAACTTAAAAGGGGTGTAGTTCCTCACAAATTTAAATGTCAACAAAAAAAGGACAAAAGATCTGCAGTACAAAAACGTAAGCAAATAAAATATTTTGAGAAACTGTTAAGCAAAGACGAAGAACCCACTACTCTGACGTTAGATGCAACTGAAAAACCTGAAGAGGTATTTTTTTAAGTAGTAAAATTTTAAATGAATAGGTATGTAGATATTATATTAATAAAACATCACTGCTTATTTGTCTACAACACAACATTTAAAGGTTTAGTATCTACCTGCGCTGCAGATACGAAATTAGTTATTTTAAGTAAATAAAATAATATACGAGTAGGATAGATAAATAGCTATGTTAGGCGGTAAACAGGTAGGTTAACTTTCTTTTGCATTTTTACCACATGCATTTCGACAGCAATGAAATCACTATTCTTCGAAAAATAGTGGGCAACCATAAGTCCATCTATTTTAGATAAATTATCCGATTGCCTTTTTCAAGTGCTTCATGCATTGTACTGTACTTAATTAGTTAATTAATTAATTAATTGAATACACACTGACGAAACAAAAAAATACTATCCAATTATAAGATCTATTGTAATTAATTAATATGAATGTATTTCTGGTAAATACAATTTATTTATATATATATATGTATTGATGCACCTACAGACAAATATCAATGCGATGTTTTGTGGGTCTGAGATGTAAAAAAAATAAATTAATTAATAAATAAATAAATAATGACGCAAGATACCTACTGTCACCGATGGCGACTAGTGAGAGCGAGCGGAGTGTTGGAAAATGACGTCACACTAGACTACGCCTGCTAGCGGGACTCGATATTTGCGGGAATTTTAAATGTCTGTCAAATCA
Organism: Agrypnia vestita; assembly: GCA_016648135.1. NCBI lineage: Eukaryota > Metazoa > Arthropoda > Insecta > Trichoptera > Phryganeidae > Agrypnia > Agrypnia vestita. The sequence continues at coordinate 8,043 of JADDOH010017161.1, read as the reverse complement.
TAACTACTTGGTCTTTTTGAATGAAACAAGAACTAGTTTATTGTTACACATGTATGCTCTACTATGACAAAGTTTCAAGCTGTATTACATACTTATTAACATTCTCCATTAAAGTTGTAGGTATTTTTACTATAAGGTACTGATACACATGCTTATCAGTGGCATGTGAGCATGCGCAGTATTGACCTTCTTTAGCCCTTGCTTATTAGTGGCATGTGTGTACGCACATTGCTAGTAATAAGCATGCTCAAAAATCAATCGCCGGTTGATTCATGAGCATGCTAATGTCATTCACCATGAGAAGGGGTGTCTTTTGAGCATGTGTGAACAGGCTTGCTTATTATGAGAATGCTTATGTCATTCACCATGAGAAGGGGTATCTTTTGAGCATGTGTGAACAGGCTTGCTTATTATGAGAATGCTTATGTCATTCGCGGCTAGTATCGATTGTCAATGCGATCTTCTCAGTCCGCGACAAATTAAACAAATATGGCGCGTTGGGGAGATGAAAAAACATTACTTATTATAGGAATTACGAATGTCTGTGGATACTCGGTCACCGCTATGTAAAAATAATATAGCAAGAAATAATGTTTATGAAACATTATTAAAAGACACGAATCATTCAAATCTTATAATAAAAATTATAAATACTAAAATCAAAAATATTTTGATTTATTGGTTCACTTGAATTTTCTATTTCAGTTTGCAAAGTTTCAATTTTGAACTAGAGTTCCTATATTGTATGACAGTAGCATGCCACTAATCAGCATGTGTGTTTGATTGTTAGCTTTGAACATGCTTAAAATAAGCATGCTAATAATGAGCAAGTGTGTACAGTTGTTAGGGCATGCTAGTTTTGAGTATGCTAATAAGCATGCCAGTAATAGGCATGTGTATCTGTACCTTTAGTCCTTTATTTTTTTTCTACTGACATGGGTGCGTCGGTCATTCCTTGCCCTGAGCGTTCATATTTCAAGTTCGTAAAATAATGGAGTGGATTAATCAGTTTATTGGAAATCAATCTACGCTATTAGCAGCTATTTTTAACCAAGGACAACGTTTGATTTACGATCCACTTCAGTTCTCCGCTATTAGCGAGATTGCACACCAAAAACGTTCGCAGCACTGCAACGCCATTTCACGCGTGCCAACTGCGTTGTTCCAACTGGATTGGCACATGTTCTGCATGGTTTAGTTTTTTGCATGCACATGCACACAAACCCACACACCCACGAATTGCCTTTCTGGTTTTTAAAATAAAAATAAAGTTGGAATTCGTGTTACCGAAGAATAGTATTTCAACCGGATCCACAAAAACCATTATTTGAAATTTGTATCTGATTGTATCGATAATGGGTATCATTTTTCACAATTCAACTGCTAAACATGGGTAGACCTCTTTTCATTTTAGAAAGAGCTCTTAGAGAAGAGGGACCCACCACACTCGCACAATAGCTCCCGTATGGGCCCTACATTTTCGCCACCCATGTTCAGATTTTTTGAAATTCTAAAGTGGTCGTGCTCACCGTCCCGCTGACACTCATGGGAATGCGAGCGGGACGGGGAGGCGTCCACAAAAAACCTCTTCTCTGTCTCCGAGACGCGGGGATAAATGACTATTGGAACGTAATTACAGTTGAAGTACAAAATACGAATGCACAAAGTTCATAGTATCCATAACGTGACCAACATAAGTGTTCAAAAAAGATATGAAACCATACACAAAGTATAACAAAACGCGATACCCGATACATGAGACAAATGTACATTGGAAAATATAAATAATAATGAAGATAGAAATACAAGAAATAAATTAAACAAAGTGCATGTGACATATAACATAAAATGTGACATATAACATATAATAGAAATAAGCATAAACATAATAACACAGAAGACGTACAACTTTGAAGCCAGATTAATTAAAATAAATACAGAATTGAATAAGAAAGAAGTCTACTAGATTACAGTTATACATGAGTTTCTAACCGGTTCCACAATAACTATGCCTCCAGCATTGCGGGCCCAGCTATGTGGAATCAGCTGCCTCCAGTGTTGCATCCTCCATGGAGAATCAAGAAGCATTTAAGAAAAGGCTAAAAACGACTAAAAACTCACCTTTCAAGATATCCTGTTTGTAAAGCGCCCTTGAAGTGTCTCTTACTCAAAAATGGCGCTATAAAAATTAGCATAACCATAACCGTTCTAATCATCGATAAATGATATACAAATTTCAAATAATTGTACCGTGAATAACCGTTTAAAACAACGGTTTGACCATAGCTAGTAAAAATAAGAGGCCAAAAATAAACCGGTTAATATTAATTATTTATTAATTGATGAAAAAATTGCAGGACATAAATAAATCGATTTCACGTCATAACCGAAAACTAAGTATTAATTAATGTAAAGAGTTTGCAGTGAAATCCAACTCATCCAAGGTAGAATACACCGATTCAACCGATGGGCTATCAACCGCATCTGAATTTGAAGATATAGGTCTTGAATTTCTCCCTATCTGGCCAATCCCGTGCGTCTCTTGTTCTGACTTCACTCCCAGGCCCGATGGACCTGCGGATTGACATCCATGTAATTGATCGAATGATGTTGTGATCGGAGCTGTACGATATCCACAGTATGGTTCTTGTTTCCATTGAGCGAATGGATACACTAATGATTGCGGGATACTCTTCTGTTTAATTCTTTTTACGACTTTAAGAGTTTCTAATTGAAAATCTAGGAAATCTTCATCGCTGAATGATTCCACTGTAGAAGCAATTCCTCTAAAAAAATGCATTACCCGACTTTTGTCTTCATTTATTGATGTATCCAAAAATTTTAAAAACTTCTTATCTACTTCATTGAGCTCTTCCTTTTTTTTCTTTTTCGGAGGCTCGAGTTTGTTTTTTGAGTAATTTTCGGCTGGCGTTTCTTTTTCTTCCCCTTCGAATGGATCCATCGTATTCAATTGTGTCGGGTGATTGTTAATTATTTTAATGAGAAATTGCATTTGATCACTAAATAAATATTTTCGACGTTTTTTTGCCTTGGATCCGAATTTATACTCGTTTACTTTTTTATGATGTTTTATAAAACTATCCCTCATATTCGACCACTTTTTCATTATAAGTTTACCTGGAAATTAAATTAAGACATTTTTAAATGTTTCAGAAATGTTATAAAAACAGTGGATTATATTGTTCGTGAAGTGTGCCGTTACATTTGGATGGATTTGTCATGTAAATATCATGTAAAGAATAGTGGATGTATGGAAAAAAATCGAAATATCAACAATTTTTTCACTGTGCTTAGGAACTGTAGATGGAAAACATTACTTTTCAGTAATTTTGTTGGCAGTTACGGACAGCAAATACAATTTTAAATTTAAATTTATTAATTATTAGTATATTAAAAGAGACTTCATTTTGGTAAAATACAGAATGGGGCAGAGCAACTTGTTTATTTAGAAATTTATGTTGGCGACAGCTTGACGGGTGCTGTTCTTCAGGTGAGCCAGAGTCTTAGGACAATCGTTCTAAACAACTGATTTTAGATAGCCCCACAAAAAGTAAACGCAGGTATATGAAATAGCCCTATAAAAAATGAAATTAGTGTGGAAAGCACGTTGCGTGGCGATGATTAAGCGACCGTTAGAAAAGTATGTCTCTACCTTCGTCCACTCCATGATGCTGACTAAACCAAGCGGAGCTACAACTTTACGCCCCGCCCTCTCGAATTTGCCTACCACCACTTCTTCGGAGCAGCCGCCGCCGGAGCTCATTTCAAATAAGGGAGTTGCTCTGCCCCACCCTGTATATTAAACAATCACTTAAATTTATCAAACCCTAAGTAAAACCTAAAGTATTTGGTGTAAACTGCGAAGTTACCTTTTGTATTTGATGGTAACGAAGGATTTGCTTTACATAACATTTACTACGTCCTTACGGAGGTAATCAACTCAATCACATAAAAATACTTTAAATTCAATCACATAAATAGACTAAGTTCGTGCAAGGAAATATGTTGAATGCGCCTTTAGCTTAATGGCTAATAAATGGCTTTTTTTTCCGACCGCCAAGGGTGTCTCTTGATTTATCGATTAGTATTATAAAGACATGTTGTTTGTTGCAATATTATATTAATTAAGAAGAAAGTACCAACATAACCGATGAAATGACGAACTACAACGATCAAGAAACGACGGGGCATATTGACAGAAAATGATATGCGAAATAAATCTAGAAATTATTTTGTGTCAGAACAGGGTAGTATTTTGTGGCAAGACAGATATATACACTCCTAAACATGTTACACCTATGAATCAATAAAATGTTACTTACCAAATTCGTTTTTTTCTTCGTTAGATAATTCTTTAAAATTTGGATTTATGCTCTTAAAAACCTCTTTCCACGCATCAAAAGTTAAACGTTTGTTTTTGTATTCCTCTGTAGTTTTATCCCATAGAGCGGGTCTGTCGTTAACCAACCTGATCAATAGTTCTTGGTCGATATCCATGCTGCGAAACCGGAGACGCGTCCGGCCCCGCTGACACACACTCGCTGACTGTCCGCCGTGTAGATATCCGCCGGGCCCAGAGCCGGCGAAGCGAACGGGGTCCGCTTGGACCCGGCGACCGGATGTCCGCGCACTGCGCCGGCCAAGCCAAGCTCCCAAAGTGTCCCGTACAACAATGCCGACCGGACACAGGTCCGGACAATCTGCCGGATCCGCGTCCGACTGAAATTCGTGACGTCAGCAAGCGGCCTTTCAACAACCCCTCGTCATCATACCCTTTCAATTTCAATTAGAGCTTTTGTATGATATTTTGTATTCAAAAAAAATATAGCAGTATTGCTGTATTGTTATCTGAATGTATAGTTTTTGTTCAATTCTATTATATTCTAATTTTACAAGATATTGTCACAAAACGTTAGAAGCTGAATCTTCACCTTTTCAACATGCCTATGTTTTTCTGCTAATAATTAAGTTTCTTTTACTTTGTTTAAATTTTTTATACTTTCTTTTTATATAATCTTAACATGCCTAGGTTTTAAGAAAAATTTAAGCAGAATTTTTTTGCTACTTAATAATTAAGTCTCTTTTTCTCTTGTTCTTGTATTATTTTTTAACATGCCTGTGTTTTTCTGCTGATAATTAAGTTTCTTTTTCCTTTGTTTAAATTTTTTATTCTCTCTTGTTACATAATTTTTAACATGCCTTAGTATAATTCATAAATATTTATCATTACTAACATATTTCTAAATGTGGAGAGCTGTAATTGGCCATATGTATATTATATCAATGTTTTCTATGCTTCTTTGTTGTGCTGTTGGTCTTCCATGAATATTAAATAAATATAAATAAATAAAAATATATGAACGGATCTGATGAATTCTGCAACCAATGGCTGTCTCGCAATCCATGAAGTCGTCAGGAATGCTGTGGCTCGGAGGAGACACTCGTATACAGAATAGTTTTGTCTGTGGTATCATGACTTGATTGCTCTGTAGTAGCGTAAGTAAGGGGAAGACGCATTGGTTCCGTTTTGACCTTCAAGTTGGATCAAATCGAAGAAATGATACTGTCGGTATCTTGATGTATCTTGGAGGTGCTAGAAATAAGGTGATGCGAGGCAAAACTCTTACAGTAAGTGTGAAGTATGTGATGTAGGCTAGTAGAAGCATGAGAAGGAAAACGGAAAATAATTTACATTATTAAATGTGCGCGGTGGAACGGAGTGACTACCAAAGCTGTTGACAGGCCCTCAATAGGAAAATTCGGCTAAAGTACGGCTGACGACTCACCGCAGTATTTTAGTTTCATTTGAATAATAAATTAATTAACATTTTTTTATTAATCAATTAGAAAAGACATACAGAAAAATCAAATTAACGAAAAATATTTTAGCCGCTACCGGGATTCGAATCAACGGACCTCGACTCTATCCGGGAATGGCGCCTTACCCAATTTCGCCACGGCAGTTTGCAATCGACTTTTTACATTTTTTTTTCAAAATTGGAATAATAGTTGCGTTAATCAATTGAAAAGCGACTACATATAAGGTCGAAAAATTTACGTTAATTTACCAAGCTGCCGTGGCGAAATTGTGGAGGTCCTTTGGTTCGAATCTCGGTAGGAACTAAAATATTTTTTCATTAATTTGATTTTTCTGTATGTCTTTTAAACAATTTTTTAATAATTCGCAGAACTCTGTTAAGATATTGTGAAACCTTCACAATAACAATGTGTTTTCTTTAATATAATGAATTAATTCGTGTCGTCGTTTGGTTGTTCGGGGGTTTATGAAAACCGCCGAAGCGACACAGGTATCGTGAATGCTATAAATCTTCCAGGAACACGCGATAGGCAGATAGATGAGTATCGTTTCGTGATGGCGTTGCAATCCATTCTCACGCGATATGCCTAATTTACTATTACTTACTACAGTTTTCCGTTATCGGCAGCCCACGCAGATGACGGGCTCTCACGCCAACCTCTCAACAGTCGGTTGGTTTACCTTGCACACTGCCGCTGCTGGTCTGTCTACATAACAAGCTGTTACCACTGTCTGTGGCATTCCTACCTAATAATTCATAACAGCAAGTATCCAGATATTTCCAGTCGTATCTGACAGTCGATACTCGGTACACAACGATCAAAGGCGATCCAAAGATATTCTAGAACGTTTAGATAGACTGTTATTTAATGGTATTGTGTGGTTCTAATTTTGGAACGGATGTAATAATATGCTGTTGATAATACGGTATTGACTTTTGAAGAAACAGCGTCCATTGAACATTTTTGAAAGCAAAATTTTGAGCGTATTATCGAGATGATTTTAGAAAATTATATTTGGTGTAAATACCAATTTTTAAGAATGTTCTTAGGTTTTCACGGCCACTCAAATCTTCTGGTTTGTGTCTTCTGGGGTATTATGCCGCTTTTTACGACCTTTCTGACAGACGTTCCGGATCCATGTAAATCAGCCCTGATGATGGACCCTGCAATGGGATCCGGAACGTCGACCAGAAAGGTTGAAAAAACACGGCATGATACCCCAGAAAACACAAACCAGAATCATCTCAAGGTTTATTAACGTATGAAGATTTGAGGTGGTTAGGTCATGTGGAGAGGATCGCCGAACACTGAAGTCATATTGATGAACACTCAGTCTTGACCAGCAGGCTCAGGAAGACCAAAACTTCTATGGAGTGATGTCTTCGATGATATTTGTCTTAGAAATCCAGAACTGGATATATATGGCTTGAAATGTGTAGTTATCAATTGAGGAAAATTATTAAGCAGACCAATACCTACTAGATGTTTTAGAGCCAATATTGTTGAACGATGATGACCATGATCTAAGGAACATCGGTATATACCGATTATATTACAGGGCTACATAGCTAGTCCACAATACTTTGCAGGTAGATTCCTACTAAATTTTGTCTGTAAAATGTTTTAAAATAAACGTTCTTAACATGAATAGTTATGGAAACAAGCGGCTCCAAAGTTTGCATTTTTTTCAATATTTCTGGCAGATTTTCCGTCAAAGACCGAACTATCTTTAAAAAAGTTTTTAAAAGAATATGAATATTATAAATTTATTCGCTTAATCATAAATTTCTGCAAGGTTTTAATCATTTTGTTCGACTATTAAATATGTTATGCTTTTAATTACTGAATTGGATGAATTCGCCAAACTTGCGATTGTGAGATTAAAGTTTTTTTTAAGGCTTTTCCATAAATCATGTCACGAAGTTTTCGTATTCACACTATGACAGATCCCCCCCCCCCCAAGATACGTCACGCCATGGTCAGGTAGGATGTTGGGTCAAAAATAAACGAGTCAAAATGCAATTTATTCAAGATTATTTCTGTGGGCGAAAGGAAAAATCAAATAAGTCAAAAAATGCAGGTTTTTCGGGAGAGCCAGAACATAATTGTGGAATTTCGTTTGTTTTCATCTAATTTTTGCGCCAGTAGTTTTCTTTTTTGCACAAGACGTTGAACTAAGTTGACCAATCTCGATGTTTCTCG
>JADDOH010017160.1:0-26744 GCA_016648135.1 Agrypnia vestita | reverse complement strand
AATAAATCAAAAAAGTTCCCCAGTTTCCATCCGCACATTTTTGATTTTAGTTTGCCTATTAATAAAGTTTCGTAAACATTATTTCTCATTATATTATTTTTACACAACGGTGACCGAGTATTCCACAGACATTCGTAATTCCTATAATAAGTCACGAAAAGTAATGTTTTATCATCTCCCCAACGCGCCATATTTGTTTCATTTGTCGCGCGACTGAGAAGATCGCATTGATAATACTAGCCGCGAAGCCAGCGAATGACATAAGCATGCTCATAAATAAGCAAGTCTGTTCACACATGCTCCAAAGATACCCCTTCTCTATGGTGAATGACAGTGGCATGCTTATAAATCAACTGGCGGTTGATTTTTGAGCATGCCACTAGGTGGCATGCTCATTTCTAGCAATGTGCATACACACATGCCACTAATAAGCATGCCACTGTCAAAGTCGATACTGCGCATGCTCACGTGCCACTAAAGAAGCATGTGTATCAGACGCCTTACACCAAAGAAGTCCAGATCCTGTCTTGAATTTATAAGACGACATAACCGTGACATGGGAGCATGAAATCCATAATTGGTTCTATGATGGCTAAGGAACAACAGTTCATTATTTCTGAGTCTACGGGAAGGGATATTGAATTTTATTTGGCCCAGTAACGAAGGCACATCAGTGTGGCCGTTTAATATTTCGAATATGCAGATTAAGTCAGTGTTTTCTCTACGTTTTTGGAGGTTATAAATTTTTAACATTGACTCAATTTCACTGTACGAGTAGTCTCCTCTATACAAGCCCATCATCCATGCGACTTTTCTTAAGAAATATATTATATTTTTTTCTAGGAAAGTACGTAGGTATGGAAATCTTCGTAGGGCTTAAGACCTATCGTACGGTTGGCTTAAGTGATCACTCTACGCATATAATGTTCACAATTGTGAACGTGGTGGTGGTCCACCCACGTGTATCAAATTTTTGGAAGTTGTATATATTTTTTCTAAAAAATTTCGAATCATATATTTTTTTTCCAAAGCATTTCAATCATAAAAATAGATGATATCTCATTGGTGACATCTGTGGTTACTTAAAGGGAATGAAAAAGCTTTGGATGCCGGTCGCCATATAAAAATATAATCTGTTTGTTTCACACACATCTACTCATTTATTCGTCCAAGGAGCTCACTTTATTTGACAGATGTCTCGACGTTTCTTTATTTTTAAGTATTGAGAAAACACTCACCAAATAACAATCTTATTATCTTGAGAATACGGCCGAATAATGCGATCTTGGGGCGACATCTGTTTTTATATTTTGGAAATTTCGCAATATTTGATTTCAATTTGGACAAACTTCAGAGGACATATCTGGATCTTTACATTATTTATCTGATACAGTGTGGGAAATACAACGAAATTTTATTCCAAACAAATCAATCAACTTAATTAAGTTTTAAAATCTTTAAAAAAAATCTTATACATTTGAGAAAATCTTCGTATCGAACTATCGCCGCTTTTAATAAACATTTCTCTAGCTGTTGTCAACAGACGTCAGATGCAATACATTTGTTCGTCGTTATTTGGCAGGATTTCTAAATAACTAATCCCATTACATCACAGATACAAAAATAGCTTTTTTAAAAAATAATTTTTCTAATGAGCGCTGAAACACAGGCGATTATTTGTACAAAATTTACCGAAGGAAACGTCGAAGCATTTTCAGAAAAAGGTAAAACAGTTTTCCGTAGAAAACTGTTTTAACATTTCCGAAGCGGTCGAGAGCAGGGCCGGTGGCGCCATCGCGCGGCGCCGCTCCGAGGGAGGGACGGACGCTCCACTATCGATCGGGGCCGGCGGAGTGCGGAGCGGCGCTTTTCTCAGTTTCCCGTTTGCGTGTCCGCTCGTTTGTTTTGTTTGCCGCTTCTGCCATGTGAGCCCGCCCGCCGCCCGCTACCGTCCGCCGTCCGCTTGTCGCACGCCACCGCCGCGGGAAGGCGCGGGAGGATGCGAGCCGCGCCCGCGGGATGCTCTACTCCAACCGGAACCAGCTCGTCATCGCCATCGCGCTCGCCTCGTTCGTCATCTACGTCGTGCACGTGTTCGTGTTCCCGCTGTACGATGCCACGCCGCGCTCCCCGGGCGAGTACCGGGCGCTGCTGTCCCTGGAGAAGTCGCTGTGCAAGTCCAACCTGAAGCCGCTGAAGGTGCCGGCCGCCTGGAGGGCGCACTGCCCCCGGGACGGCATCGTGACCGTGGCGCAGGGGGGCCGCCTCGGCAACCAGATCTGGGAGTACGCCTCCGTGTGGGCGCTGGCCCGCAGGACCGGGCTGGAGCCCTACGTGCCGCGCTGCATCTCCCGCAGCCTGGGGGAGGCCTTCGAGCGGCTGTCGGTGCCCCCGCTGGCCTTCGTGGGCCACTGCCCGGCGCCGCGCGGCCCCGCGGCCCGCGGCCTGGACGCCTGGAACCGCACGGGCCAGAGCATCCTGCTGCCGCGCTACGCCGCGCTGCCGGACCTGGTGCTGGCCTGGGCGGCCGACATCCGGCGCGAGCTCACCTTCCGGCCGGCGCTGCGGGAGCGCGCGCGGCTCAGGCTGGCCGAGGCGGCGGGGGGCCGGCGCGCCGTGTTCGTGGGCGTGCACGTGCGCCGCACGGACTACCGCGGCTACCTGTGGCGCACGCGCGCCGCGGCGCTGGCCGAGCCGGCCTACTTCCTGCGCGCCATGGACTACTTCGAGCGCGAGTACCGCGACCCGGTGTTCATCGTGCTGAGCGACGATCCGGCGTGGTGCGAGCGGCACCTGGCGCGCGGCCGGCGCGACGTGCGCGTGCTCAGCTCGGCGGACAGCTCGGCGGCCAAGGACCTGGCGCTCATGGCGGCGTGCAACCACTCCATCATCGACTACGGCACGTTCGGCGTGTGGGGCGCCATCCTGGCGGGCGGCGAGACGCTGCTGTACAACATCTCGCGCCACTCCTCGCTGCGCGTGGGCCAGCTGCTGCCTCGCTGGCGGGTGCTGGGCTGACTGCCCCTCCCCCTGCCTGGCGGCCGAACGATACGACACTTCTTTTCACGTTTCCCCCCTCGCGTCGGACACATTTTGGAACCCCTTTTTATGGCTCCCGTACAAAGTGCGGGTAGCGCAGCGGTAGAGTCCCTTCGGTAGAAAGATTGTGATGTCTTATTCTTTGTGCCAAACTTGAGAACTACGAAATTATAAAACTTTGTAATATATTTTTTCTACTTCACGTATTGTGTCTTGTATCTAAATGTGATGAAAAAAGATTTATTTTTACTAAGGCGACGTTTGGGTTTGTTATCTTCGTAACTCGGTGTTTTTAGTAGAAGTTGTAACTCCGCGAGTTCGGGCTATTCGATACTTAGAATATTCGTGTTTCGTGATGTCAAATATATAATCTCGTGTCGACTGTTGTATATCGTGGCGCACATCTATTTACATTCGTTCGTCGGTGTTTCGATCTATATTTTTTATATCTACTCACTTACTCCGCGGGAGCGGCGCTGTATTGATTTTTTAAACGTTTCTTAGATCCTAGGTATATTAATATTTAATGGCGACTATTTTGGTCGCGCAACAATTATATTCGTCGAGGCCAAAAATATCACTTACAATTTTCGGCATCATTTATAATATTCGAATATATCGACTTCTCCGCGGAAGAACCGGTAACTTATATGAATATTTTTATTATTATTGTTATAACTAATTACCTTACTATCGTGCCGTCTCTATCCATAGGGTCACACGCTAATATCCTAACTTTACAAATCTCGCCTGATCCACATGCATTCATATTCTTATGAATGAAAAAATACACCGATTATTTTATCACTTTAATTGATTCCATAAAAATTAACATTTTGAGCGTGCCATGTTCTTCCTCGGAGTAGGCAATATGTCGACATATTATTTTTATTTAAAACTAATTAGTAATTTTATTATAATTTTTAAATAGCCAAATGTTTGTCTTATTATTACTGTTGAGAAATGAAGATTAAAAAATATAATATTAATTTTGGTAAATCTGGAACCAGTTTAAAAAAAAATATAGAAATACCAATAAAATTAAGCAAATTCTAATTTATTATTTTTAAATTTAAAATTAAAATTTAAAATTTTCTATGTCTATAAAATGATTGTGGATCTCAAAGGAATGGTGATCATGTGATAAAACCTTAAATTACGTTTGCAAATTTGTTTTAATAAGAATTATTAGATGTTGTACATTTTCACTCGTGTTTACTATTTACAATTTTATTCCCGCAGATGTTGGCTAAAATTAATATTAATCGAAGAAAATATCTTGCTCCCTGCGCGTTTTGGCTTGCAATGAGAATGATTGTTTTATGAAATTCACAAAAAAAAAACTTTAATATTTTAATTTTAATAATCAGCTCTGCTTTATTTTACATGAGAACTATTAATATGTGGAATGCGATTTAATTAACTAAACCTAATCTGTATTTTCGTTTGGTTCAAATCTGCCAGAGCGTTGCGGATACGGCTAGTACAAAAAAAAACTATATATAATCACTAATACGTTTTTGAAAGAAAACACTCCATACCTTATTCCACCTCAAGGGTGTTTGCATGTTTAAAAATATAAATACAAAGGATGTAATAGAGCTAGTCCACAATATTTTATGGGTAGATTCCTGTTTAAATTATGAGCCGAAAATGTCTTAGCAACAATGTTCGAATGTCAATATTGAAAGCGACTTCAAAGTTTGCATTTTTTTTCAATTTGACTTACTTATCTTCTGTTAAATGTTAGACTATCGTTTAATAAACTAATTTTTAAAATTCATTCGCTTATCTTACAGAAATTTGAGATGTACTTTATGCGAGGTTATTTAACTTGTATTAAAGTCTCTATTTTTTAGTCAATTATCTCTATAACTATTGTATTTAGGACATTGCTTCTTGAAAATTGAAAAAAGATATACCGACCGACTTGTATGGACCCATATCTACTTGTAAAGTATTGTGGACTAGCAATGTTGCACCTGTATTATAGCGTTTTCTGTGTAAAATATGTATGAACGTGAATATTTTAGTAATTTTGAAGGTCAGCATTCCCATGTTTAGTAAAATACGAGTAATTCAGTTTTTTTGAGATGATAATCTTTCCATTGATTTTATTTATACTATTTAAAAATCGGTTTTCTCGATAAAATTAAATGGGTAGACAAAATCTGTTCTCATAATAGTAAAGGCTTACAGCCGCGTGAACAAAAAATAACAAAATAAAACTGGCTGTCAAACTTAGTCCACAATATTAGGCGAGAATCTTTTCAAAATTTGGTTCGCCAATGTTCAAACTAAATGCGCTAAACCTCAACCGTTTCAGAATTTTATTATAGATATGTACCTACTCGTACAAAAGTATGATGTTGTCGTCCCTTGCGTTAGGAGGAGAACTGCATAGGTATCGGGAATCCAGTCAAACTCGTTGTACTACTTCAGGATACTTTATTGGTTATACAAATAGTTCACGCGACAATAGTACGGTATGCAAATACAGCACAAGATGGTAATAGAGGGCGGCAATATGGCGTCTCTTCATTTATAGTATTCACTCTCTCTCATACCGTCTGTCTCTCTCATAAATTCGGACAGACGTTCACTCAGATACGTACACAAAGGTTTTGTTTGACCGAAAGAATTGTTCGATTACAGAAATTGTCCACATTATTCCGATAACAAATCAAATAATCAATTTCGTTTACCTCCATAACTACTGTATTCATAATATTGTTGTTTGAATACGTTCTGCTCAGAACTCAGGTATGTCACCTTTCGTTTAACATTGTGAATCGAGTCTGATAAACGCTGCGTAATTTTACTAAAGAAGAAGTGAGTTTATTATTATTTTGCGCCAACAAAATTTCATTATACCAAACGAATGATGAAAAATGCAAAAGACGGAAAAATTAAAACGTAACACTAAGCCGGGAAAAAATGCCAAAATGAGAAATAGTTTGATAGTGGAATTTTGAATAAAGAGTAATTAGGCAGATTACTTCGAGTGCTAAAGACACGAATAAACAAAATGAACGTTGAACTACGACATGCTAGGAAGATTTGGTAAAGTATCAGTGACTGTAATAATGCACGTTAATGTAAAGTTTTAGATGTTTCTTGATCTTCTAGGCGCAATTATTAATTTTAAAAAATAATACGCTTTGTTTATGCGAACATACTTTTACGTCAAATTATTTAATGTGGTTTTTACCGGTCGTACCGGCGTCAAATCATTAAATGTGGTTTTTAAAAAGATCGTTATTTTTTGTTCAACAATTCTCATACAATACCGCTTTGATTAATTTGATATAGACCAGTTTCGATGTCACCTATTCGTATTGAAGGACGCACACTAACTAAACCACAGTAAGTATATACTGTAACTTAGTGTGGTTTCAAAACCGGCTGGAGTTAAATAAATCGATCCAAAGTTAATTATTTGTATGTGTAAATAAATGAAACGCATGATTTTATCGAGAGTGAAATATTCTCTCTGCACAGATCTGAAAACAAAATGCTGGTACGTGAGATTTTTATTGTAGTGTTTGCGAGATATGGAATTCAAACTATTGTCTTTCTCAAATTACTGTGTGTTATTCGTCTGTCTCCGTGGCATCTTATATTGTACGCCATCTTACATTTTAATAATATATATATATTTATATACTTATTTATATATTTTCTTTGCTGTGCCAAGTCGCTATGCGCCGATAACGTTTGAAGGGTTGATTTTGTATGTATATTTACAACCTCGTCAAAAATTACATATATTTTGTATCACCAATTTATAATGGCATTTTAAAGCCTTAGAAAAAACAAAATCATTTTTATAATTCACAAAACTATAACTATAGTATCGTTCATAAATGTTACGTGTCCGTTGCATCACTCCCACGACTCGACAAGAATACTTCGTATTGTCAAATAGTTATTTGTGATTCTATTTTGTAACAGTAGATTTCAAATGAATGTTTGTATTTTACCATTGTTTGTACAATTTATTATTATAAATTACAAAAAAGTTAATAATCAATAATGAAAAGAAAGTTTACTCAATATACAAAGTTCTTTAATAAAAATGGATCACTTGATGTTTAATTTAAACTAAGGTGTTTAGAGTATCGTAAGTGAAACAATGTAATTTATTCAATAAATTTATATTGTATTATATAAAAATGTTTAAAAAACTAAATATATTTTTAAATTAAACTTCATTAGGTGGTCAAATTGATGTCATAAAAGTTATCTCACACATTCTAATAGTTCATGTGATTCACTCACTACTAGGCAATTATATTATACTTAACCAAACTTATATTTAATTATCTACATATTTATAAACACAGAAATAAGATATCAAAATCAATCAATTGTGACAAAAACATAAAAAATGAATATTTTTTCCATTTATTTACAATTACATCATTGGAAACATTTTGTATATTAAATTGTCAAAAATATGTATTTTACGGAATAACCCAATGCTCTAGAAAAAAAGATTGTAGTAGAATAAAAAAATATTGTACTTTTTTGGTTAGCTTAATATTCTAGACGAAAACCTGTAGAATGCCATCACTGCTAGCGTGTGTGTTGACGAATCAAATTTTTCCTTCGAAACACGTAGAGAACAGCGGTAGATTATGAAAGAGATATTAGTGCTGGATTATTTTTACAATCGATGTTAATTTAATTTTTTATGGAGAGTAGATCGAACCACCTGTTGTACATCTACCTTTACCGCCATCTCCGCGCGTCTCGATTGCAAAATTTCATCCGAGCACATTTGACACTGAAGTGAAAAAACAATTCAGGAAATGTTGCGAGAGATTCATTCTCAAGCAATGTGGCTTCCATCCACAAAACTGTTAATGCGTAAAGAACAGAAAAATAGAAAAATGTTAATAATCTGATTTATGTACAACAAGAGTGTACTATTGTCTCGAAAGTGGCTTCGGAAGTTGATACGTCTCAAAGCTTTATCTAAATCAATTGTTTGAGGAGCTACTCACGGGACAAAAATAGAGAAATATATTCAATACAGAATATAATATGTAATATCCAGGGGCGTGCAGTGAGAACTAGAAGAATAAATTTTATTTAAACATAGTTTGGAAAAAAAAACGGAATTAAATATTTATCTGAAAGAATATGATGAAACTTTAAAATCTGAATATGTTAATTATTGTAATTGGAATATTTCCAGATATATATGCTGAGGAAAAAGTTATGCTTGTACGCCCCTGGTAATATTAGTGATACACATAAATGTCATGGTTTGCAAATTCAGCAAAATGTTTAAAATTTCGTAAATTTACATTTCAGCAAAATGTCATCATTAAAATACTTCAAAAATTTACATTCCACTAAAAATTTCATCATTCCATATATTTTGGCAGAAAAATTTCATTCGAATTTTTTCAAAAATGCCTACTCTTCATTCAAATTTCACGATTCAAAATTTTAAGAATTTACATTTCACCAAAATATCATCTTTCAAAATTTTGCGACTATATTTTTCGGTAAAATTTTATCATAAAAAATTTTGCGAAAAGTTGAAATCCTAAATGTTCACCTTTGCATAGGTAATATTAAAAATGTAAAATATAATTAGAAGCGCGAAGAGTTTCCACACGAGATCCCATTTAAATTGTCATTTAAAAAATAAGTAATATTATAAAAATAATTATAGAGTTTCAAAAATGTTACGAAAATAAATTGAGTCGAGTGTCAAATATTGAACTAAATAAAATATGATAAAACAAACTGAAATTGGGAAGTGGACTCTCGCGCATCAATCCCTTGTTAAGGTTAATCTGACACGTTTAGGCCTATGATGACGTCATCGATATATTTTGTGTCCCTGACGCGACGAACTGAGTTGTTTAGCAAAGCCTCCGAGGAGGAGAACGGTTCAAGGACCGAAACCCGCGACGAAGGGTTTTAAGATAAGAAATCGCACTGTCGTGTACGCTTTATTTCCTGAATAAGTCTGTGATGGTCGCTAGTTCGGTGTAGTTACTTTATTTATTTCGATCACAAAGTTTATAGCATTTAAAAATTTTAAAAAAAAATAGAAAAGTCTGAAGTTTCAAACGCCAAATTGAATGTGGAATATTTAAAAATTTAACACATCATATTTATATTTCTAAGATTTTTTGAAGACCTCGTTCATCTCTGTCTAGCATTTCACTAAATTATTTTGGATAACGTTAATTATTGTGACCTGAAAAGTATTTTGGAAACCATTTTACCTTGCATTGAAAATGATCAAATATGTATTTCCCTGTTACTTGTTAAGTATTTAATACTTTTGTTAAAAACTGAACCATCATCTTTGAAGACTACTTTTCTCATTTCCGTCACGGATCGTAGTTGTAGCGATGAAGCATTCTGAGTAGGAATTATTTCAGTTGTCACAAAAAAGTACCTATGAATGTAGCTTTCAATATTAAATGTATTGTAATACTTTATACATATTATATTATATACTACTTCATTCGTTATTTATTGCTTCCAATAAAATATATATTCCAAAAACATCGCTTTATTTTAAGCCCATACATTTGCACTGAAGATTAAAGCTACTGATACACATGCTTATTAGTGGCACGTGAGCATGCGCAGTATCGACCTTCTTTAGACCTTGCTTATTAGTGGCATGTGTGTACGCACATTGCTAGTAATGAGCATGCCACTGTCATTCACCGTGAGAAGGGGTATCTTTTGAGCATGTGTGAACAGGCTTGTTTATTATGAGCATGCTTATGTCATTCGCGGCTAGTATCGATTATCAATGCGATCTTCTCAGTCCGCGACAGATGAAACAAATATGGTGCGTTGGGGAGATGATAAAACATTACTTTTCGTGACTTATTATAGGAATCACGAATGTCTGTGGAATACTCGGTCACCGTTGTGTAAAAATAATATAGCGAGAAATAATGTTTATGAAACTTTATTAAAAGGCATGAATGACTCAAATCTTACAATCAAAATTATAAAAACTAAAATCAAAAATGAGCGGAAGGAAACTCGGTAACTGTGTTGATTTATTGGTTCACTTGAATTTTCTAGTTCAGTTTGCAAAGTTTCCATTTTGATATAGAGCTTCTCTCTATTCTATGACAAGATATGACAAGACACTAATAAGTATGTGTGTTTGATTGTTAGCTTTGAGCATGCTTATTATGAGCATGCCACTAATAAGCATGCTAATAATGAGCAAGTGTGTACAGTTGTTATGGCACGCTTATTAGTGGCATGCTCATTAGCATGCCACCTAATAAGCAAGTCTATCTGTACCTTAAATCTGTCAATAATAATCCGTTCGTCACTAGGTAGGTTCACAGTGCGTCCCGGTTTGATTGTTATTGGGATTGTCCCAGATTCACACATTGGCCCCAACACCGCGCGGCTCTCTGTGTAATTACGTTTTAGTAAGGTGACCTAATTTTTCTGCGTAATTAAGTTTAAAATTGTGTTTAAAATGACGAAAAGACATCGCAAATTTACGAATGAACTGCAAAAAGACTACCCATCTAAAAAAAAACTTTGTGGTGAGAACAGCAAAGTGAAATGTCAGCAATGTTTCTCAGAATTTCGTATTGAACATAGTAGGCAAGCGAACATAAAAAATAATGAAACACAAGACTATTGCTTGCCCAACGTAACTTGGCGTGCGGCGAATTTTGAACTAAAATCCCCCCCGCCCGCACCCGGCGGTAACCCCTCGCCCTGTCATTCAGTTCATTCTCGTCTTTGAGCGCGAGCTGTGTCATCTTGATTACCAATATACACTGAATTATTATGTCCAAAACATCCTAAACAGTCCGGGATGGTGCAAGAACAATTGCCAATGAAGTATTAAAGTTTTGCGAAGCTGAAAAAGCGAATAATGGACCGATATTACCGTCTGACAGTTTGACAGATAGAACGGCCGCCATTACTGCATGGTTTCTTTAGTGCTGTCCGACCAAATTTCTGTATTTAATACGACACCGGTCACCGGACATTCTGTATTGTGTAATAAATTTACACCCTGACAACTTCTGTTACGCGATAGGAACGCCCTCCCTCGCATGCCAGTTATAGTGGTACGTCTATAGCCCTATTATAGCTGCCTCGAGCTATTCATCTATTAAATCATTTTTGTAATATGGTAATTCGAAAACCCTGGCTTGCAAAAAAAATGCAGAACAAATCCTATCCCAATTATAATAATTTCGTTGTCTGTCGGTCCGTCTGTCTGTCTGTCTGTCTGTCTGTCTGTCTGTCTGTCCCATTAACTTCGTATAACGTCAGTAACTTCTTTATTGTAATTTTTTTTCGATTCGGATGCCAAATCTGTCTCAAAAAATGTTTGGAGCACCAGCCAGAAAACAATGTTATTGCCTAACAATTGGACACTTGATTCATAATATAAATATATTATTTGTAGTAAAAAAGTACTTGAGTGAGACCTGACAATTGAAATAAAAAAAACATAATTAAAACAAAACATTTTTCCGAATTCAAAAAAGATTTTGAAAAGTCTAATGAATAATTTGTGTTTACTTTTCTGAAAGTATTCATAATTGAAATGGATGTAATTCTTCAGATACTGTTTCTTATGATAATAGGTAAAAGCAATTAAACGTAAAAGTGTTCATATCTGCAAAGCATGATTTAAATTGTATTAATTTATCTCAGGTTTCAGAAATACAGAAAGTGACAATAAGGTGCCAAACATAACAGAAAATTCTACATTCTTGGTAAAAATAACCTTCAATTTTGAAAAATAATTGTGAATTTCGTAGTGTAAATTTAAATGAACATTTATTAATAAATGTACCTACATATCGAGGGTAGAAAGCCAAAGTGGCGGATTATTTCGAACCTTACAAGAGAGCAAAATAATGTTTTGTCAATATTTCTTGTATTATGAAACGATTTCCGTATGTGTTTTGGATAAATAAATATTGAAATCGTTTAATAATAAAAGAAAAATTGACAAGATCAGACTGACAGAACTTTCTTTTGCTCTCCTGTAAAGTTCTAAATTATCACTAACGCCTTTTTACTTTCCTCTACATGTGTAGACGGTCAAATTATTCTACTGGGTGGAATTGTTTAATTTTTTTTTATAATACTGACAATGGGAAAACACACTAACGCCCGAATTCAGTGTCAAAATAGTGTTATTATTCAGTGTTATAATTCAAAGGTTAAGGTATGCCTTAAAATCGTAATTTTCAGTACAAAATAAACACTTTTAAGGCGTACGTTAACCTTTGAATTCGGGCCTAATTACCTAATGGTAATTGGTTGGTAAAACTGATAACCTTAGGCAGGGTTGTTTTTATATATTTATGATAAAATGAAGTATTGGTACACCACAAATATCTTGTAGTACGGAAAATCTCGTTTATTTTTGTTTGTTCAACACCAAATTATGAATATAGTTCCAAATATTTAAATAACACCATTATAATGTACCTAACATCGGTCAAAATAATAACTAAAGATGTATAATGTATTTCGAGGCGAACGGAGTATAAATGCTGTAACCAAAACTAGTTCAGGCATACAGCTAATTATTTTTTTAGAGGACATAACGTCGGCTTAGGGTGTAAACTTGCTATCTGCACCAGAGTGAATTATACAGGGGACAATAAAAACACTTCAAAAAATTAAATATAACTGCAATCGAAAAAATGAAAATACCGTTGAAAGAATGTATGATCCTGGTCTTTACAAGCTCATTAATGTATTAAAATATTCGGTAGCCTTTTAGTAATTAGAGTTTTTATATTATCGCAGGTTTTCTCACTTAAATAGTAAACAATGAAATGTACATAGCAGGTTTTCATACCAATAAAATTCAAACAAATATCTCAATAATTACATTAATATACGTTACTCGTGTGGTAAGTTTTCATAATACTGATGATAATCAAGCGATAAGGTAGATTTAAGTTGTTGCAAGTCATTAAATCTTCTCGCTGTTATTTTTCTCCGGGAATCGTGTAGATTTTTCTTGTCTCCATTCTAATGGTTTTGCAACTGTCGATTTTCTTTGTGGTTCATTTCTCCAAGAATCACTGAAATTTTATTGAAAATATATTTCACCATCAGGAGTATATTTCAGTGATCTTACATCCGTAACTTTTGCATCTTCTTTGTCACGACCAGGACGGATGCTGTTAAAAAACTGAATATTGCCGAAAGCTTTGAAAAAATTGTGATTAAAATAAAAAACACATGGGTGCGGTTTTTTATCGCTACTTTGCAAATGGCTACATAGTCAGCAGGAACATTAATATTTTTATTTTTTAATGACCGTTCAATACTGGAATGCATACCGTCTTTTTCCATTTGCCCTGTATGTATACCCTACTTCAAGGAACTTTTGTTCTATTACTATATTTAAATTCATTGAAATGTTCAGAAGAACATTTTCCACTGTGCTATTCCTATTTTGGTATGAGCATCCGTCACTGTAGAAAATTAATTTGGATTCACAGCTGAGACTGTTGGTAAAATTTTATTTTCTATAAAATCTAACCAAATACTGGCAAACTCCTCAGCGTTAACTCCTCCTTCAACTTCATTCCAAATGAAACAAAACACGTCTTTATTAATTACATTGTAAAATATTAGGTTGTGAACTTTCAGCTGTATTTTGTAGTAAAAACTACCAACGTTAGATTTGGGAGCAGTGAGTACTGATTGCAAATCTACCGTAAATACATTCGATTCTGAATTTTTATCAATCTCCTTTTCTTTTTTGGCTTCATCTTTCCTCTTTACGTGATTCCTGTAGTACTCATCAGATACTTTGCCCAGAGAATATGCTGCACATTTTTCACATTGATCTTTCTTGGGATGAAATAATCCGATATTTTCATGCCAAACACTTCATGAAATATTGTAATCGAGAGTGGTCGCACGTAATGAGATTCGCACCAATTTTTAAGATAAAAATCATAAAGCCGTTGTTTAGAGAACCATTCCGGTAGTAAATATTTTGTGTTGGTTGTCGCCCGGCAGTAGTTAGATTTCATAACAGGTAAGGAATCGAAAAATCCACGAAGCTCTCTACGTTCTTCTTCAAAAGGTTTTCAACGACTAGATTTCGTTATATTTTCTACAGATTTAGAGATCTTCCAATTGAGAATGGTCCATTGGCCGATTCCTGTAGTATTTTAAAAAAAAGTTCTACATACTCTGATTAAAACGTATCATCAACTTTTAAATAGTAAAATAGACTCTGGGCCCTTCTCGATTTACTTTGTGATGTAGTTTTCCTTTTAATTTATATACAAAGCTACGATATTATCGACAAAAGTTTATTTTGCCCCATGTCAGTTTCCAAAAATCATGAAAAATCTTTTGTCGGCATTCTTCAGTGATATAACGCGTTTCATAACTCTTTTTGTATCCTTACATTTGTACCTGCCTTTAATAATGCGGAGCTGCTTAATTAAATAATAAAATACACGGAGCGCTCACAAATACGCGCCGCCGTCAACTTCTCAGTACAAAAATGACACACTAACATGGAGATAGCAGCTTTTCGCTTTAAGTATTTTGTGCGCTTAAAATAGCAGGTTTACGTTTCGTTCAAAAAGCATACTTTATATTTCGATATTGATTTAGCTGTTTATCATACTTTATGCAGTTTTTTTTTCTCTTTCCAATGATATCAAAAACGTATTTTACCTAAAAAGTGCAGATAGCAGTTTTACACCCTAAGCCGACGATAATTGAGTTTAAAAACGCAAGCGGTATTTTATAGTCTCTTTAGTTCATTTTTCTCACCAGTGAGTAAAATTTTAAAAGAAAGCCAAAAATATTATAATGAAAAATTAATGTCTGGCGTCCTTTAGCGGTAGCTACACAAAGGTATTTGTGACTATTGCAATATAAAAAGCGGATAGCTTTAAAAAATGAAATAAAATTGTTAATCAATTAAAAAGAGACTACACATAAGGTTGAAAATTTTTCGTTAACTTACTATACTGCCGTGGCGAAATTGGATAACGCGCCATCCCCGGATAGAATGGAGATCCGTTGGTTCGAATCCCGGTAGTACTTAAAATATTTTTTCGGTAATTTGATTTTTCTATAAGTTTGTCATTTCAAATTGATTAATAAAAAAATTGTTCTTTAAAATGATTTATATATACAGGATTATTTGTAAAACATTAATAACCTCGCAGAACTATATTCCTGCCTTGATTATGAGTCGAAAATGTTCACGCTATTATGACCTAATATCAATAGTTATGGAGGTATGCGACATCAAAGTTTGCATTTTTTTTTTCAATATTTCTGACTTATTTTTTGTAAAACGTTGAACTATCATTACAGTAACTCATATCGATTACGAAAAATTAATTCTCTTTAATACAAATCAAATAAAAAAATAAAAACCTTCGAATTCCAATTGGAAAACATTCCAATTGGAATTTTTCAGGGTTTTTTTCATTTTATTTAACTTATATTGAAACCAATGAATTTTTCGTAATCGGTATGAGTTACTGTAATGATAGTTCAACGTTTTACAAAAGATAAGTCAGAAATATTGAAAAAAAAATGCAAACTTTGAAGTCGAATATCTCATTAACTATTGACATTAGGTCATAATAGCTTGAACATTTTCGACTCATAATCAAGGCAGGAATTTATTCCTGCGAGGTTATTAATGGTTTACAAATAACCCTGTATAATATTTAGTTTCATATATCAAATAATGAAAAATCCAATGATTCCCTTCTGATCCAGGTCATTATAGCGGAAGAGTCCGGTCCCTACCATTGTATCGGAACACTAATATCACATTATCAAGTGCTGACAACCTTGTCATGTGTAGACATAAGTACCGAAGAAATTTTAGTACTGCCCTTGGGTTATGCATCCTACACTGACAAACAAAATTATATAAGAAAAGTGCACCGGAAATTATTACAAATTAATCATTTGAATAGTTCCCTTCAAGCAGACAGGATGGCAGTGTTGGAATTAACAATACCTTTTCCAAGTGATACGGATTTGATCAAGCCAATAGCAATACTAAGAACAGTGCTAATGGTAGATGAAGCATTGGAGTTTAGGGCTATTGCAATCGTTTTAGGTAGCAATGCTACTGAAGAAAGATCGGAAAATAACTCAAATGCTGCACCAACTGGCCAACCTCAGGTTTGAAATATCAGTTCTCTATTTTACATATTTATGCATTCATTTATTTTATTTTATAACAAAGACAATCAACGAGTCGTTAGATAGTCTTTTGAGATAAAATGAGGCATTTCTGTACAGCATCTGAGTATTATACTTTCGCCAGTAAATTTTTCTACTAAAACTATATATGTTATGGTTGTTCCTCATTTTATATGATGAAAATAAACTTAATTTAAGGTACCATACCAATTATACATACTAAAATGTATATTTTACATTCTTTATGCTTAAATATACATTAACCTTATATTATGTTGTTTTTTTTAATGCTAGCCGTGAAGACGTGAAAAATCGTGGGACATGGCAATAATTCTAAGGTTGCAGACTAAAACACATAAATTAAAAAGTTAAATAGTTACTTTATTTTCATTGATTTATTGGGGTGTGCTAAATTAATACTAACATGCTCTTACACGCCATTCGACACAATAATAATTAATGTAATTAATTAAATGAATACTGTTGGAGTATTAAAAAAATAAAGCATTTTTTGACTTATATATTTTAGTCTGCCAACCCTAGCATGTAACCTGAGCCGTATGCAAATTGATATGTCACACTCGGGTGCCCGCGCCTCATTAGCGGCTAGCCATCATCAGTATTGTAATTCCAGCGAGTTACGGACAGACAGCAGACATTTGAAATAAGAATAGTTTTTATTCATGTTTTTATAAATATTATGTTAAATTAAAAAATAAAATAAGTCTACAATTCAAACACGCAGTTACTGATCAGTTTTTGCTACTGCTAAATATAGTCAAAGTCATTTCTATGCTTTACATTGATTTATTACTTCCCATACTATTAAAAAAAATACTCCATAAATTACAATGCTAAAGTAAAACACACATTTTTAAAAGTAGTTTGTCCGATAAGCTATGTAACTCATATACAAAACTTATAGGTAATTATATTAAGTACTATAAAATTATAGATAAAACCAGCTGTTCGTACCCGGCGTTGCATGGGTTAAGGATTAAGTTGAAAATAAATTTGTGAGGAGAAGCAAAGGTTTGATTCGTACGGTAAAGATTTGCATCGAAAATATATCAGGGTAAGGAGAAAAGGTAAAAGTGAAGGGAGGAAATGTCACCTTTATTACCCGCCAGGTCCTAAAGAATAAGTTTTCAAATTTTGAGTCCGATCGGTCAAACGATATAGATTTGCATCGAAAATATATCAGGAGGAGGGGGGAAATGTAGCCTATATTACCCGCCGAGTCCTAAAGAATAAGTTTCCAAATTTCGAGTCCGATCGGTCAAACGGTACAGATATGCATCAAAAATATATCAAGGGAGGGGAAGGGTTAAAATAATAGGGGGGAAATGTTGCATATGTTACCCGCCGAGACCTTAAGAATATGTTTCCAAATTTCGAGTCCGATCAGTCAAACTTTGCAGATTTGCGTCGAAAATATATCAGCGGAGGGGAAGGGTTAAAAGAATAGGGAGGAAATGTCACCTATGTTACCCGCCGGGTCCTAAAGCATAAGTATGCAAAGTTTAAATCGAATTGGATAAACGATATAGATTTGTATAGAGAACAGACAGACAGACAGACATTGAGTTTTATAAGTATAGATGAAGAAGTTAAAAACTTAATATCTATACAATTGTTTTTTTTAAATGTACCAACAATAAACGCCATTCCCTCGGCAGTAAAACTGAATTTGGAAGAACAGATTTTTCAGTATATGTGCATGTGTACAAATTATAACAAACAATGAAACGTCGAGGTTGAATCCTGGTCCACAGCAATAAAACCATTTTTCTACAATTCCAGGATGCCGGCTGGAACAAATGTGTGACCCGTAGTAAATCAGCTCTACGACCCTCCACAGTTATAATATCTCATCCACTTATAAAGGTATCATTTTTACTCTACATAGTTACCGGACTGCATCTCAGGTCCGGAACCCCAGGTATCAAGTTCATATAAACAGAATCAAACCCAATCAGCTGCGAAATCTATAACCATCAAAGAATGCAGTGTAGTTCCTTTAGATATTTGAAAGAAGACAGATTTAATCGAACTTTTACTTTAATCCAATGTGATGATGTTAAGTCATATGTTCCAGTTGTTAAGTCATATGTTCAATAACTAAAAAATAGATCTTAAGTCATTCGTTCAAATTGTATATTTTCATTCACTTAAAGGTAAATTGTTTTAGATTCTCGTCTAACTATGTATAAAGTTATGACCTTATGTCAAGTGTCGTGCACTAAATTAAAGAATTGACTCTAGATTTTTGAATATTTTTAGTTTATTCAAATCTTTCAGAACAGTGCTGGATTTTTGTCACAGGGACATCATTAATCAATTAATGTATATTATTGATGTCTAACAGAGACGAAACTGTATTTTTTATGGGAATAGGCTGCATGGAGGATGGTTACAATTCACATGTAAAGTGTGGTACGTTATTTAACAACGTATACAACTTCAAAAATTAGTAGACATGTTATATTCTATCATGGGTGGAAATGGCGAACGTTACGTTGTGTAAAGTGATCACTTAAGCCAGCCGTACGATGGCGTAAGCCCTATGTACGCCCAAAAGACTTTCCCATAAAAATACTGTTTCGTCTCTGTGAGACATCTATAATAGACATTAATTGCCTCTGTACCTCATATACCTTTATTTGTATGAATGTAGAATGAAAGTTGAAGCAGTCTTTTTTCTTTGAATATGAAATGATCATATGTACATATATGCAAAAAAAAGAGGCACATGCGCACTACAAGAGAACACACACAAAACCAGCATATATCCGATTCAAGAAGCTGAGATTGGAGTGCAAAAAACTCAGTGCCAGCTGCTACAGGAACTATGTTACCAGGATGGAGTCCTTGATGGAGACCGATGCTAGCCAGTTCTGGAAATTTGTGAAAAACAAGCGTCGTAATAACCTTGACATCCCATTTGAAATGTCTTGGAATGAGAAAACAGCTGTTAATGGTGGTGAAATAAGTAACCTCTTTGCATCATACTTCAGGAGTATCTATACTATTAACAACGCTGCCCCAGCGGACCATAATACTAGTACTCGAAGCGTCAAAGATGCTAACTTATCGGAATTTAGCGTCACCTTTGATAACGTCTTTAAACAGCTAACGAGCCTGAAGGTCGGCAAAGGATCTGGGCCCGACGGTATACCGAATCTCTTCCTAAGGAATTGTGCAGCCGGTCTCTGCGAGCCCATAACGCATATATTCAGCAAATCACTACAGCTTGGAGTCTTTCCCTCGGCATGGAAACTCTCGTTCATAAGCCCAATTCACAAATCTGGTACTAGGTCTGAGGTAACTAACTACCGCCCGATATGTATACAAGTTGCCATGTCAAAGCTTTTCGAGAAACTAATTCTTCCTCAACTTACATTTGCATTCAAAAATATAATTACTACAAAGCAGCATGGCTTCTTCGGTGGCAGATCTACAACAACGAATCTGTATCTATACATTAACTACATACTCAATGCTCTGAACCAGGGGGTGGATGTACATGCTATCTACACAGATTTCAGTAAGGCTTTCGACATGGTAGACCACGGAATCCTGATTGACAAGCTCGGTCTGTATGGTGTGAGAGGCACAGCATTAGAGTGGTTCCATTCGTATCTAACTGGCAGATTCCTACAAGTCAGAGTTAATGGATTTATCTCTGAAGAGTATGAAGTATGCTCTGGTGTCCCTCAAGGGTCACATCTTGGTCCGATTCTCTTTAATATTTTCATCAATGACATCGCAGACAATTTACTATCCGATTACCTACTATATGCAGATGACATGAAAATTTTCAGAAGAATCATGAATGACCAAGACTTAGAAATTCTTCAGCACGATCTCAATGAACTCCACAGGTGGTGTACTAAAAACAAACTAATGTTAAATATCGGTAAATGCTCAGTAATGTCATTCTCTAGATCACGAAATCAATATCAGGCTAATTATCTCATTGATGGACATCATCTCCCGATAGTCACCTCGGCAAAGGACCTTGGCGTAATTGTGGACCATAAACTGAATTTCTCAAGCCACGTGGAGAAAGTTACGTCACAAGCTTTCAAGACTCTTGGTTACATCATTAGAGCTGGGAAGGACTTCAGCAATGTCTACACGCTGGTACGACTATTCGACAGTCTTGTGAGACCGATTTTAGAATACTGTTCTGTCATTTGGTCGCCGTATACCAATAAACTAATCAATCAGCTCGAAAGAATACAACGCAAACTATGTAAATGCATCGCCTATCGTACACGATCACCAGGAGATATTGAGACCGTATATAACAGATTTAGAATCAGCAAACTAATCATTCGAAGACAATTGTCTGATCTGACCTTCTTCTACAAATCTGTCAACGGACAGATAGACTCGCCCGAGATCCTGGAACAATTTGGCATTATCACTGCTAGGCCGGATCTAAGAGTGCGTAGATTGTTAGAAACCACTAAATCCACAAAAAGTTACGTATACAATGGCCCAAGAAATAGGATTGCCAATCTGGTGAATAGCCACTGTGTTGATATCAACTTCTTCGATGAATCATACGTCTCATTCTCATCAGCGGCAAAAAGATTGTTATCACAGTATTAAAATTACCCTCAACCCTATATGATTATACCATGTTGTTACTATGCTAGTATTGTTTTTTTATATATGTGCAATTTTCCTAATCCATTCATTTAAGTCTATTATTTTTGTAAAATCAATGTATATAGCAGATTGGCGTATGAATAAATAAATAAATAAATAATTTATGGTTTTGAAGGAAATCACGAAGACAGGTTTTTTACATTAGCCACTTGGCCATTTGAAATGAAATGTAAAATGGTAATAATTTTGCAGATACACATGTCTAGTGTGGTAGTTCTGCCATTGCAAGAGTGTAATGTCCTGATGGAGAGCACCTTTGGGGAAAAAAATTTAAGCAATAATAAAACGTTGTGTTCTTGCGGACCAGGACTGTGCAAGGTATCACATTTTTATTTATTATATTACCAATAATAACTACACTAAAAATACTACAAAGAAAATACTATCCCAATAACCATTCCGCCTACGCATTTACGTGATATTACCGTCAAAATACAGCTAACCTGTATCCCGTATGCGGTGGCCGGTGACGAACAATAGCTATCATAAAAATACCCGGGAAGTATTTCGTCCCGTGCCGGTTAATTAAATGCCGGTTAATAAGGTGTGCCCCGGATAGCAGGTGTGCCACAAGTGCCCTCGTAA
The DNA here is from genome assembly GCA_016648135.1 of Agrypnia vestita. Taxonomy (NCBI): domain Eukaryota; kingdom Metazoa; phylum Arthropoda; class Insecta; order Trichoptera; family Phryganeidae; genus Agrypnia; species Agrypnia vestita. The sequence goes on along the minus strand of JADDOH010017160.1, from coordinate 5,240 downwards.
TGTACAGCCCTTACGGATGACACGGCCCTGAATATTATGTAAACACAAGTATTTACAGTAACGTTTTATCATACCTTGGCTGGCTGGGGCCTATCTACAAAAACAATAACTTTGATGCCTATGAATCTCAGAATACAATAGTACATGGGTCATGCATGTATCGCCTTTATGCTACAGGTTTAAGAAGAAGATTTTTGTCCCTAATAAATATGATAATGGCATTACTGAAACTGGACTTAACTAAAAACACACACTTTTATATAATAGTGACCTCTGTGATCCCAAACCCCGAATATGTATCTAACTGTTTCCTTATTTTGAAGTTCACATAGCCTACTGCAATTATTATTCTTATAAAAAAATTTCACATTGCAGTGGTTAAAGATTTTCATTCAAACGTCTTCTTTTTCTAGTGCTGGTCCAGTTATTGGAAGTTAGTGATCATGTCGCGCACTAAATTTTGGTGATCGTAATATTGCTAGCGGCAGCTCCAAATAGTTGGACAATTGATTTTCTGAACTATTGCCTTAAGTTTTTCAATCAGGGCATCCTTTATCTTCCAGAACCTCTTATGCTCACAATTTTGCCTTGTATGATGAGATGCAAGATCTGCATGATATGGTCAAAATATTGTAATTCCGGGGTTTTAATTGTCTTAAGTATTTATGTTTCCTCTCACATCCAGATCATTTTATTGTAACATTACACCATTAAATGGTAACCCCATCAATCCAGCTTATTTTTAGAAGCCGTCTGTAGATCAAATGCTGCAAGTCACTTCAGCGTTGTTTCAGTGTATCTATGATTTCATTCCTTATAAAAGTTAGGGAACACAAAGCAACATATCATTCTCATTTACAAATTCGCAAATCCTGCAAACTGTTTGGTAAATATTTCATATTGATGCAGAAAAAAAGTGCAGTTAATGCGTTACTCTACAACGGAACTTTGGTGGGGATTGCGAGCTATGTTAAGCCGGACTGTCGCCCACCTTATCTATACCACAAAGTTTATGAGGAAGATGACTTCTTGAAGTGTGCGTATCAACTACGCACCTGCGAAACGTAAGTACCTCACCAAACTTTTTTTTAAATTTATGTGAACTTCGGTATGACCCGGACGATTTATAATTTATAATTGGTAAAAAAATCAAATGGTGGTTTGATGAATCGGTATTTAGTTGCTTTATTAAAGGTATTAATCGGCACTTCAGTTTTAGAAATAATTCTGATAATTGAAATACAGGCCAACCTCGACGTTCGAACATTCATGTAACGGACAGGATGAATGATAGCCCTGAAAAGAGCCTCCTCAAAGAAGATGACATTGCCGAGTTCCATGGTTCGCTGCGGACACCGAACAAGGTGGACCTGTGACGTCATCTTATTCACGGGCGACCGGGCAGGACGCCGGTGCGTCATCACCACCCTGAGGACCGTAAAGACGGGTCCTATGCTTTGATAAATTTGTGAACAAATTTATGTATGAAAATTTATGAAAATAAAATAGCTGTGACATGTTTTAAATTATTACAAATTATTGTAAGAACCTAAATATTGACATATATGAATGTACTTTGTCACATGTTTATTTTCAATAAACGAGAAATCGCTGTTGCGATAGACCGGGGTGGTGAGTGTAGCCAACTGTATGGCGGAAAGACAGATATAAGAAATATTATTGAATATTTCCGAGTGACGGCCAACTGTATGGCGGAAAGACAGATACAGGAAATATTATTTCCTACGGCTAACTGTATGGCCTGACAGACAGAATTACGAAATATTGTTTAATATTTCTACATACGTATCCGAGGACAGAGAGTTGGTATGCGAAGGAAAAACGGGCTGCAGACCGATTGTTTCCGACAAGTCGCGAAGCCATATCTTGTCAGATCTCGGAGAAATCTACATATAACTAACAGTATTTTATAGGCCTAGCGACGGGGCTCATCACTAATAAGGTCCCGGGCGCGACAGCCACCGAAAAAACGGTATTTGTACCAACAAATACGAGAATTTTCGACCCAAAATTGATTTTCTTATATTTACGAAAAACAAGGGTTTTTTCAATGAAATTGGTATCAAACCATAATATTTTTGCTAAACAAAGCCATTTAGACTAAAATCTAAAAGAAAATCATGTAAATAAAAAAGTAAAATTTTTCACATTTTTTACGTAACCACTATCAGCAGTGGTCCAATGTCGATAAGGGTCATTTTTCAGTCAAAACTTTGAAACTGTCTTACAGACGCTACAACAGCCGGATCAACTTAAAATATTTTTTGTTGAATTCCTTGCATAAGAGTCTACCCATTTTACATGTTTTTACATACCTACCTTGTCAGGGGCGCACCTGAAAAATAAATGAAAATTAATTTTTTGCGACCCACTTTGAAATATTTATAAATGACTGAAATTTTATTGTACATAACTAAAACTGATATCAAAAGTTACACCCATATGGGCTCTTTATAAACTGCATTAACAAACATGTATAAACCATAATTAACAAATTTTATAAATTTAATTGTGAAATTTTCCTGAGCAAATACCGCTGCGATCGGTATATATTTTTTGATAAAAAATTAACTTCGGTCTTGCGGGTCCAGGCAATCACATCATGCTATAAGCAAGACATAGCACCATGTAAATGATGTGATGAAAACCCCGGGGGGGTGGCGTAAAAATTCTAAATAATTTTTGAATTCTGTAAATAAAACTTTCCGAGCTATTTTTTAGACAATTTCGCGGGCGCGAACGCGCGATAAAAACTCTCTGTGATTGGCTCCCGGAAATAAGCCGGGAGGTATTAAATTTGTGTATAAATTAAACTTCCGTCGGCGTACAGATTCATTCCGTTCTGTGCTTTATACGCCGTCTGGACCACTTCTTCTGACTTTTACTCAACACCTCTGACCTCTGCTCTACCTACTGTTTTTGGATTTTGGAACTTCAACTGGACTACCTGCAACCGGATAATTCACTTTTGTGAATATTTAGAACAACCACTGTCAGCGGGTTTACGATTACCGCTGTACAGTCTTGGTCTGTTCTACGAGTCAAGTACGGGAGACCTGCGCATCATATCTTCGCGTATTCTGTACGGAACAACTGGTCCTATCGAGCCGGGGATCCTGTACGACGCTCAAGATGTCGCAGTCTGGAGAAAGACCTGGACGCATGGAGGAAGACGACTTCTACCAAGGGGAGCCACCGGCCTCAGAGCGGACCCGTTCTGTGTCAGACCGTGGCTCTTATCGGTCATCCACGACCGAGGACACCATCCGACGTCTGAGGGACGAGCTGCGCAGGGAGCGCCGCCATACGGACACACTGGTCCGTATGCTTGAAGCCAACCAGCAGCAACCGCGGCAAGCTAGCCTCACTGGAGCGAGGCTGACAACCACTGCAGCGGCCGGCATCTCGACGTACGAGGACGTACACCCACCTGAGGGCTCTCGTGCTGGAAGCCGGACGAGAGATGATGGCCCTGAAAAGGGACCGACGTTCGAGAACCAACATCAACCTGGACCCCCAGCTATGGGGCCACCCGGGGCAGGCCGGGACAACCATGGTGACCCTGCAGGGGCCCCTTTGGATAGCGCCATTGCCAGGCGCCCACCCAGGGGTGCCACCGTCACGACATCCGAGGAGGACCGGACTAGGCGGGCTTCCACCAGCAGTACCGTGCCAGAACCAAGCACCTTCACCAGGGAATGGGTCCTCAACCAACGGGACCCAAAGGAAACCCTGACTATCATCATAGAGGAGGTGCTTCAAAAGAATCGACAAGCCGACACCACAGCCCTGAGCAATCCAGCTGCTCAGGTGTCGGCAATCCTGGCGCGGCAGTCAGGAGCGAAGGAGCTGCCCAACTTCAGTGGAGATGCATACGACTGGCCAACTTTCTCCGCCCAGTTCGAGCAATCAACAACGCTGTGCGGGCTGTCCACGGCGGAGAACCTGATCCGTCTGCAGTCTGCCCTGAAGGGCCGAGCTCGTGAAGCCGTTGCGCCGCTACTGGTGGACCCTAGCAACGTAGCTGAGATTATGCAATCATTGCAAGATCGCTTCGGGAATGCAGCCGACATCATAGAAAGTATGTTGGAAAAGGTGCGCCGCCACCCCCCGATACCTGCGAACGCACCAACGGACGCGCTGAGCGACTATGCCCTCACAATACGAAATGTGGTGGCAACAGTACGAGGTTTCGACAACAAATACCTCACTTCACCTCAGCTACTAACAGAAATGGTAGAGAAACTACCATTGGCGGCGCGTCTAATATGGCTGCATAACCGAAGAAACGATTACGTGAACGTCACAGTGAAAGACTTGTCGGACTGGCTGTCCGGCCTACTGCGACCAGCTCAACATGTAGGTTGCCGATCAAAAAGGGCGATCAACCACCGCGGAGGACAGGTCCACCATATGAGCGTGGACAATGTGGACGAGGAGCGCCGCCCGAAACCACGGCAGGAAACGTGCCCAGTGTGCCACATGACAAAGCACCACCTGGCTACGTGAAACACATACCTGAAAAGACCCCTGCCAGAACGATGGAATATTGTGCGACGAACGCAGGTATGCTGGAATTGCCTGAAAGAGAATCACCACTCATCAAGATGTACCAGCAAACCATGTGGTACCAAGGGCTGCCGTGAACCCCACCACCACACACTACACGGAGCAAGGCACCACAACCCGCCGCACAATGGAAGGCGCGGCGGGAGATTTGGACCATCAACTGGAGGACCGGCACGCAAGGCACCAAAGGCTGGCGGCCCAGGTGCAACGAATGCTGCAGCCGCCGCACCAGCAACCAGTGATACAGGGGGCCTGACGAGTGGCCAAGGAGGCAGACAATATGTCTTCCTCAAAGTTCTTCCAGTGGTGGTGGGTGGCCCCCGCGGGCAAATAAAAGTGCACGCGCTTCTCGATGAGGGTTCGACGGTTACCCTCATCGAGCAAGAAGTGGCCAGTGCCGTCGGGGCCAAGGGACCGGTTCGTAGTCTGCGCATACATGGCGCGAGTGGAATGTGCTCTTCAGACAACTGGTCCCAATCAGTGAGTGTTACCGTACGCGGTGACGGGCCCGAATTCCCGATGAGGGCGAGCACGGTGCGTAGGCTCGCTCTCCCCTCACAGTGCGTGGTGAGCAATAGGCGCGTACCGCGAGGTGAGGGATACGCCAGTGTGAACGAAGTGCAACCGCAGCTTCTGATCGGGCAAGATCA